>WEDG01002791.1:0-38073 GCA_017591395.1 Schistocephalus solidus | reverse complement strand
TGTTTGCTAACTGTAATATATCCGTATAAGGGATACTGGATCCAGGAAGAGAAAATATTTTTCGAGTAAAAACCCTCTTTTAGGTCCTTGCGAACCAGTTAAACACTAGCATGACCAAAAAGTCCTGTCGGATGTTATCAGAGCTGGAGTCTTTCCTGTGAACGCAGGTTGCGAGATTTTCACCCCTCAATATTTGCACATTGACGTCAAGAAATGGCAGTATATCTCCTCTTGCTTCTTCGCGAGTGAATTGTGTGTCGGTAAAGAAACAACTAAGATTTAGCTGAAGCCGCTAATTTCGCAGTTGTTTTTGTAATAACGAACGTACGATCTATACAGCTGAGTCACATTTTTGGCCTGAAAGTATGAATCACGTTTTTCTTGTCATTAGCTCAGTGTATTTGAGGGACATAAGCTTAGGCCTTTGAACTATTTATTTTTTATAAACATCGCAAGAATTAGAAACAATATAATGAATTTACAGTCAAGGGAATGAAGGCAGATTTATGTAGTAAATCGATATTTGAAGGTTAAGTAGTAACACAGGGTTCAGGGTGCTGCAACATATGTATGTCAATCTGATCTTTGAATGCCTTTACAGACTGTGATACAACAGTCGCCTCAGGTACGTTATTCTATGGTTCCACGACATGGTTTGAGAAAAATATACTTCCTCACATACAATCTTCCTTGGGGCACACGTATGTTGAATGGATGACCTCGAAGTTAAGTCAAGATGTCAAGTTGGAAAAATTCATCACATAGGAGGGCGCAATCCATGCCACGTACGATAGGGAAGGTTTGTATCAAGTCACCGCACAACTGCCTATAACTCAAAGAATAAAGCTTTAGGTTATTAAGGTGGATCTCACATGGTAGTGCACCTTGACCTCTTACTAGTTTTGTGGCTCGCCACTGCACCCCTTTGAACTGGTGGCAATCCTGCTGGATCCAGGGTCGCCAGGCTTTAAATTAATTTAAGTTAAGTTACCTTATTTAAAGAAGTAGGCTTTCGTCCTTGAGCTCCCTAATCACATGCAAAAATGTCCATAGAATACACGTTTACAGTAATAAATCTGACAAATGAAATATCGGGTCATCGATATGTGTGGGCCAGGCGCAAGCTGCCACTGCTGACAAAATTTTCATTATATGTGCAACAGTTTCTCTGCAAATGAGTTTCTAGTTTGCCTTTAAATGTTTCAACGGTTTCTGAAATGACCACCGCATCAGGGAGTCTGGTCCATGCTCAAACGACCCTCTGCGAAAAGGTGTTCCGATGGACGTCCGTGTTGACCAACTTCCTCGGCAGTTTAAAGGGATGACCCCGCAGATGTTTCATCCCAGCCAATTCGAAGAAGTCAACAAATTTTAGGGCAAACTCGCGGCCTCTGACAATCTGCTAGGTTTGAATGAGGTCACCACGTTGTTGCCTGTAATTGAGAGAATACAAATCAAGTTCAACTAGTCTGGCTTCGTTAGGCAGATGACTAAGATTCTTGACCATCTTCGTAACCCTCACCTGCGTAGATCGTACGCATATTTTCGACGAAAGACGAAACCAGCAACCTCAATTCGTCGTAAACTACCTGCCTCGAGAACTGTCAGATTTACCCAGTCTACTATAGGAGCATTGAAATCTCCAGCGATAAGCACCTTCTGGTGACTTGCTACTTCCTTGAGCAAATGGAGGAGGGACTCATCAGCTGCCTTTGGAATGTTCGGTAGTCTGTAGATCGTCAAGAATTGTAGGTTCTGTGAACAATCCTTTTTAATTTTTATCCAGAGAAATTCATATTTAAGGAAGATGTAGTGTGCTCGTTCGACTGCCGAGATTCCTGTCCTAACATATACGGCCACTCCTCCTCCCTTTCTATTTTCTCGGTCTTTCGAAAAAGTTGGTATCCATCAATCGAAACCTCGCTATCCGCGATTTCGGCTCTGAGCCACGTTTCCGTAATGGCAACGATATCGGGGGTTCGGTCTGATACTAATGCTTTGAGTTCATCTACTTTCGATAGGAGACTCTGAGCATTGGTATACAAACATCTCAATTTAGACTGGGTAACTCCTCCATAAAGACTTCTGCGCATTTCACGCGATTGAATACTAGAGTCTGTCATTGTTTTCCGAGATGAACTGGTGTCCATCCCGCCGACGCTGAGTTCTGATGAGTGGTCGTCATCCGAATTCTGGAGCGCCTTCTTTTTTATTATTTGAACTCTGTACAGTTGGGTTCGTCGTATTTAGTGTCCGTGCCCCCTAAACGGGCCACGTGGTAGATGCGTTGGACCAACATGGGGGCTACATTAGGGCACGGCAGGCGTTATTCGGGTTGCGCTCCCATAACAAATGCCGAACATGGAGGTGTGGTGGCACGCCTAGGGGCGGCTAGGACTTAGGGGACCCAGCCGCGCCAGCCACTTACGTCCTCTCCCGCCTCCGGTCTTCTTGACTCTGTCTTGACACCGGGCTCAGGTGGGGGAGGAGGAGGAGAGAGTGCGGTAGCTGCAGCGCAAGGCTACTATCACCTAAAACTAATTCACGCGCAAGTCACCGTCCCTGCTCCACTCTTCCATGGAGCATACGGTGGACATCGTTGGAAAACGACGGTCGAACTGTCATTTAGTGTCCTCCGTTTCGGCGAGAACCCACCTTGATTATGTACGGGGTCTGCCATAAGAAAGACCTCTTTATCACTTTTATTTCCCCGTCCTTTATTTGGAGCCATTTTTCCCCCTGCTCGGTCCTCCTCTTCAGTTCTGCTCTCAGCATCCTCATTTTGTACCTTTCCTTGGGTTCAAAATCCGGCTGAAAAAACACATCCCTGTGTGAGAGCCGTTCTCCGTTCTAGGAGGCGTGAAGCCTGAACATCATTTTCAAGAATGATTTTAAGAGGCCTTGGTGATGATAGTTCATGTGAAACATCCGCTTTCCCTAAACGGAATGCTTTGTGCACTGTAACGCATTCGCCATTTCGAAGAATCGAATCTGAGTATTCTCGGAAAAGACTGAGGTCATGTTCTACCCTTTCCTTTGCAATCAGAGAAGTGGACTCAGGAACCCCTTTAATAACGAGATTGCATTTTTGGTCGAAATGTATGTTTGGTGACTTTGAGTTCAGATTTGTTGATAGAGCATCAGTATCAGGAAGAATTCTACTCTGGTCGTCGATGTTATTTGCGTCAGTATGAGCAACTATTCCTAAAGTTAATGGCAAACCCATTTTGGCAACTTTGCCAATTTGTCCTGCAATTGCTCCTGTATTACCAACAGAGTATTGCACTTGAGCATCTATCGGTAAGAACGAGCTTTTTCCGGAGTTCAAACCCATTTTTTTGTGAAAGCTTCTTGGCCCTTTTCGACTTCAAATTCTTCGTCTTCAGTGCCTCAAATTCGACGAGCTATTCAACTTAACCCTTTTTTGTATCATTCAGCAACGATGCCGCATATGTTTGTGTATCCAGCACATTTCTGCTTCTGTCTAAGCTGGATGACAGTAGTAAGGTGCATGAGCTGGTTTGATCTCCCTTTTGAAGGAAGGAAATGCCTACTGATTTACTGAGCTCTGTAGACGCAATGTCTTTAATCTGTACATTAGGTATTCTTGAGGAAGCTATATTTGCATACGTTAATTCTTTGGTTGGAATTCTCGTTGCTACGGGTGTGTTTTTTCCGGGTGAACTATGAACCTTCTCTTTGAGATCGGCCATTTCTTGTTTCAAGTTACTTATCTCTTTCTCCACCAATAAGAATTTCTGCAAGAGGTTTAAACACCCCCATGCACTTTTCGTCCTCTTAGGTGACATTCATTAGTGTTCCCAGGCTTTTTGCCCGCTTGGCAGGAGGAGAAGTAGTAACAAAATATCTAACTTTGTCATCTTTTTTGTTTGGATACAATTTTGTTTTCCAAATTGTCGTAAGGACGTAGCGCAGTGGTTATGTGCGTCGCCACATGAACCTGCGACCTGGGTTCGAGACCCACCCGCGCCGCGAATCTTTTTCCTCCGCACAGATGAGTCCTGAGCGTCTGCGTTTTCCATACCTCTTAGGACTGTATTCGAATTCATTTAATTTATAAATCCTCTTAAATAACTGAGCTAGGATGCCATAGTATTCAGCAGTCAGACTTTTAATAAGCATGCAACGACTCAGCCTTTGTTGCGACTTCTCCCTCCCTGATTGAAAGCACGTTAGAGCAGCACACCGCTGGCGTGAATTTGGAAGCAAGTGAACGTTGAAGCTTGTATTTCCCGTAGGGATAATGTCCTGGACGTGGAATAATCCTCAGTGATGGAGCATTTGGATAGCCGCAGAATCGTTAAGTGCAAGAAAATATTTCCCAAATTTAGAGACTGGACAATCCACTCAAGAGTTATTCCAAATCAACGTGTCTTCTATACTAAGGTAGAGACCAAACATTCGTTAACTTAAGGAGCTGAAATTGGAAAGCAATTTCAAACGACGCGCAGCCAAATCCGGTGCAAATCCAGCTGCCAAATCCACGCAGCCAAACGGCAGCCAAATCCGTCGGCTATGAGGACGAATCTTGCGTTGGATGTCCTTATATTTTACGAGGAGTTCAAAAATTGGAAAATGAGCTTGCAGACTTAAGGAAGCTCTTGCAAGATAACTATACTCGAAGAAATACGGTTAGCAATATTACAGTTAAAAAGGCAGTGACCAAAGCACCAAAAGTAACAAAAACGACAACTTGTAACAAATCACAATGTTCGGACGCGAATACTCATAACGACCGGATAACAGGAACAATGTCTCTGAATCCTACGGACGTCAACCACAGCGAATCACAAATCTCATCCTGCTATATTGGGTGTTCTAAAGAGCCCGTAGTGGAATCCCAAGAAACAAACGCGTGGCAATCTGCAATGGGGAAACACCACAACAGGAGTACGAAGTCAAAATCAACTTCGATGGATTCATTGAAGCCTTCAGGTAAGAGTATGGTCAGAGGTAGATTAAATCCCAACGAGAGCTCTGTAAAGCGTTCTCATGCCCCTAAGGAGAACTTTGGAGGAAGCGAAAATTCCAGGCATCAGGATCTGCAACAGTGTTTAGTTATTCAAGGTTTGTGTGAATCAACTGCAGTCTGACCGGAAGAACGTGCCGCCGAAGACCGCTTCGTTTAATGGTCTCCTAAACCAGTTGCTCCCACCAGGCGTGGAAGTAAAGGTTCTTAAAGCCCTCTGGGTCGGCAAAAAGGGCGAACACAGCATAGGAAGGCCACGAACGTGACCACTCAAAATTATGCTCGAGAGCATAAAATTCAAATCAAGGCGATCCTATACCAAAAACGAACCTCCGCCACTCGCATAGAAAGGATTTTTCAACCAGACTACTCCTTTGCGGAAAGGCTGAAACGCCGGGAACTGGTCTTGGAACTGCAATCAAAACTGAAGGCTGGCGAACACAATCCGGCTATTTTCAAGGGGAAGGTAGTTCAAAAGAATACGAATTTTCCATTGAACCAAACGATTGTACTAAGAACAACGACAGCAACCTCACTAACGCCACAACCGCCAGGCAACCAATTGCCCGAAGAGATGATAGAACTGAGTCCGTAACGCCCAGCGTTCTCACTGTGGAAACGAGAGTTACCGAAACGGAAAAAAGGCATACGCGATTGACGTCAGACGAGACGCAATAATGCCCATAAAATTGACAAACGCAACAGAAAGTTGGTTTGGCGCAAAATTGAAGAGCTTGGGTACAAATGTCCAAAGCCTAGTATCAAAACTTGGTTAGATAAAAAATTGCCTTGCCGACGTATCTTTAGCTGTGATAGCTGTAACAGAAACCTGGCTGTCGGGCAGTATTCGAGAAAGCGAAATAACATTGTCTGGATACCAAATATATCGGAGGAAGAGAGAAAACCGACAAAGTGGTGGAATACTTGTGTATTTGAAAGACTTGATAATAGTGTTCGACAAGACGAGCAAGTTTGCGTGCAGCATGGAAGCCATATGGTTGAACATCAAGGCTCTTGGCTCTCCATGTCTGGATGTCCTCATTGCCAATCGACCACCTAGGATAGACTGAGTCGCAGAGACCCACTTGTTCGAACAATAAGCAAATTTCTCCAGTTGACCTAATGTCATGATTATGGGTGGCTTCAACGCACAAAGAAATAACTGGAGCACTGTTCAATCATCATGCTCGAAATCAATTTTGATTATGTTTTTCTGCAAAAGACCTTGAAGGCACTCCTCACACAACATGTCCTTTTCCCCACTAGAACACGTGATGGACAAAGGGCTAAATGTCGCGACCTGGTTTTCACGAAAACATCAGGCAGCATTGACGAGATTATTTTAATGCGTCCACTCGGTCATAGTGATCATGTGGTGCTTATGTGAGGCTACTCTTTATTCTCCGTTGCGCCTGCTATAGAGTGAAAATGGCGTAACGTTTGGCGAGGAACTTTCATCAGATGCGAACAGATTTAACAGACATAATCGGGACCTCAATGTTTTCGAGCACCGTGAACGAAGATTTGGAGTCCTTCCGAAATGTTCTTCTGCAACTTATGGAAAACCACTGCCCACTAACGAGTGTCCATCAAAGCAAGCGTCCTGGGTCGCTAGACAGCAACCTAAAGAGGGAAATAAACAGGAGTCACAAAGATGTGGAGAAAATATTGCGAGTCGAATCAAGTCGCACATTTAAATAAGTATAAAACACAGAGAAACAAACTGAGAAGCCTTATCCTTAAAACGCGAAGAGAATTCGAGAAAGATTTGCTGCAAAAGGCAACGCAGCAAGTCTACAGTTACCTCCGCAGATGTACAAGGAAAACGTCATCAAATCCCGCTGATTAAGACTGCTGTGGGCATCGAAATTTCTAAAAAAACTGGGAAAAATCCGAGTTCTTTTCACAGTTCTACCGCTCACTCTTCACAAACGAGGCAAGGTTCCTTCGTCCCTCAGTGGATAACCAACCGACTGCAAGCATTAGCCACATACTTTTCTCAGAATTTATGATCAAAAGGGAATTTAAGGAACTAAAAGAGTCGAAATCCCTAGGACCAGACGAGCTTCCACCCAAGCTTCTTAAAGAACTCGCCAATGAACTTTCCACACCTCTGTCAGTTCATTTTTAAAATTCATTTTACTCTGGAAAATTTCCTATCGATTGGAAGCTGGCACATATAAATCCCTTGTACAAAAGCGGTAGCCGGCCGGCAGTTACAAACTACAGGTCCATAGGAATTAAGAATTTATATTTGGTAAGCACCGGCAAGGCACTGTCTATGCTTGACATGCATCCTTGGCTAGAGTATGGAAAGGGTTATCAAGAGCAAATTGGTGAAACTCCTAGAGACTCCTAATTTGTTATCAAACTGTCAACACGGGTTCAGAAAAGGAAGATCCTGCACAAAACATTTGCTGCATTCGCTCTAGAGGTGGATCCAAGCACTTGAAGATAGACACGCGGTTCACATCGCCTTCATTGACTTTCAAAAGGCCTTCGATACTGGGCCACACGAGAGACTGTTATACAAGTTAGAACGAATTGGAATCAGAGGTAACCTCCTCAAATGGATCGTAAACATCCTCGTGGGTCGTCGCCAGGTTGTGTGCATCGGCCAAGAGAGGTCAAGTTCTGCTGCTGTCGAGAGTGGAATCCTCAGGGTTCAGTACTAGGGCTAATACTGTTTTTAATATACGTGGATGATTTTGGCAGAAATCTGGAATGTGAAGCAGCAATGTTTGCCGACGAAATTAAAATCTGGAGTGTAATCCAGAGCCCTGCTGAGGAAGATAAACTACAGATCAACCTAACTCGGTTGGAGGAGTGGGCGAATCATTGGCTTTTGCTGTTCAACGTCGATAAGTGTACAATACTTCGCTTAGGCAGCCCATCTGGATTTGCCGACAGTAGAAGATACTTTCTCAACGGTGAAGCCCTTAGAGACGTGGAAACCCAAAAGGACCTTGGTGTGCTGATGACCACCACCTTAAAACCATCCTGCCACTGCTTGAAAGTGGCGAAGAGCGCAATCGCGGTTTTGCATGTCATCAAACGAGCCTTTTCGGATTTCGAGGAAGATCTCTTCGCTTAGATTTTGGAACATGCATTAGGCCGCATTTTGAATATGTTGTACAAGTCTGGAAACCCTGGACAGCTCAAGATCAGAACTACCTTGAAAGAGTACAGAGGAAAGCCACCAAAATTATAAGGAGTCAAAGCTCCTTGCCATATCCAACCCTGCCTAATGAATCTTAATCTGTTCCCTTTGAGTTATAGGCAAATGCGTGGTGATCTCGTGCAGACATTCCGAATTGCGAAGGGATTGGATTGTTGCCTGTAATTCTCAGGCTTCTTTGAATTTGTTGCCACGACCCATCTCCTAGGTCACCCATTGAAACTGCGCTTCCAGCAGGCGAGACTGGATGTGCTCATACTTCTCCTTCTCGATTAGAGTGGTTAAAACATGGAATGCCCTCCCTGAAGACGTTGTGATATCACCATCGTTGGAAAGCTTTAAAAGGAACCTTGAAAGTGGTATGTTCCAAAATGAGCCGGAGCGATGATGAATTTATTTTAACCCTCGAGAGTGACGCACCACTTGTCATATTTTATGATCGCCTTTGAACTTTTAGAACCCACACGGTTTCTCTGTATAACGCACTTAATTTTAAGTTACAAATAGCGTACTCAAAAGCCCATGCCAAATCCCTCAAGAAATTGAATTAAATTGAGTTGAATTAAAAAATTACGAAAGCAACTTAAAGATCCATCTAAAAGCTCTCTGTCAGTTCACTTAAGGATTGCACAAATATTTGAATGAGCATCGAAAATTAGGCTCGCGCACGAAAAGCATATGGAGTCTCGGGCACTAAGTGATGCCTTTTCATCCAAATATGTTGCCCAAACCTTCCGTGTTCGGTCATCGGCTAAGCGCCTGAATGTAACTGCGCCCTTACTTGACTGTAACAAAAAATGTGTTACAGACGATTTGGGCAAAGCTAAATGGTTAAATTCGTTTTTTTCCAACCACTTTACCACTGAAACTAGCCTCACTCCCTCAATTCCTCTGCTTTCAAATTCACTTCTAACAACCATTTATTTCTCGCCTTTACGTATACAAAAAGAAATAGCTCAACTTAAAAATTAGCATTCGGTTGGAACTGCTAACACTCCAAACTCACTTATTAAACAGTAAAGGGATTTTCCACCTTTACTAAGCAAGTTATTCTCAGTATTTCACGAAAATGGTTTCTTCCCCGATTATTGGAAAACTTCTATTATAATACCAGTATTTAAATCCAGTTCCCGCTCGGACATTCATAACTATCGCGATGTTCATAAAACGCCCTCTCTTGCTAAACTCTTCGAAAAAGTAATTGCAAAACAAATCATGGATTTTTGCTTAAGCAATCAAGTTATTAACTTTTCCAAACACGCCTTCTTACCGGACCGCTCTTGTGAAACCTGCCACATGTCTTTTCTAAATTTACTAACCTCTCTTCGTAAAGATCATCTATCTGTAGTATTTATCTATTTTGATCTTAGTAAGGCATTCGATAAAGTGCCTCATAGACGACTTCTAGCTAAACTAGAAGCTATAGGATTTCGTAGTCCCCTTACTGACTTTATTAGATCATACCTAAATGATCGAAAACAAACAGTTTTAGTAGGGTCCTCATACTCAAGTGCTACCCCGATTGTTAGTGGTGTCCTTCAAGGTACCGTATTAGGTCCTGTGTTGTTCTTACTGCATATAAATGATATTTCATCAATAGTTAAACATTCTCAATCTTTTTTTATGCTAATGACCTCAAATGCGTGTATTCCTTCTCTAACTCTACGACCAAACGGTGCCTAGAACAAATTCATTCAGACTTAGACGCTCTTTCGGCCTGGAGCTCCACATGGATAATGGAGTTCTCACCTACTAAGTAACGCTACGTGCGTTTTGGGCCTGTAATGCTGCCGCAACCTCTTATTTTTGAAAGTTGCCCTATGATTGAATGTTCCTGTATCGAGGACTTGGGCTTAAGCTACACCAATAAATTAGATCTTTCGCCTCATGCCGATAGAATTACGGCCAAAGCTGCTCAGATTTGTGGCTTTATTTCTTATAATTTCTATCTTCCTGAAATTAAATTAAGACTTTATCGTATGTTTGTACTTCCCATTCTTGAATTTTGCTGTACTTTCTTCGGTTTAGTGAACGAATATAGCCGTTAAAAAATTGAAAATATCCAAAGACATTTCACAAAAAAACTTTCAACTACTTCCTACTCAACAAGATGCCAGCTAACGAAGCTAAAATTTCTTTGGGTCAGGAGACTTGAAGCAGGCTTTTGTCTCCTTTTCCAACTGAATAATAGTTCAACTCACCCCAAGCTTTCTGTCATTACCCCCGGTAGTCTTCCTTATAACCTTAGAAATTCTGCACTAATTATACCTCCTCCTGCATCCTCCACGTGTAAAAGCTCTCTCTTCTTTGTTTCTATGTATAGTTTTCTTTGGAATAACTTGCCAATTAAATTAAGGTCGTTAACTAATCTATTTGCATTCAAGCGAAGACTGCACATTTTTCTTAATACTGATTTTATTAACGTTTTATTTTCCTAATCTTTTCCCAGTAACTATCCCCATGACTCGGAGAAAGGACCATCGGAAATTTAAGTGACCCTCTTGACACTATATTTTCGCTACCTCGAGTCGCCCATGAACTATGATGTCTTCTTATATCACCAGTCATTCAAACGATGTTTTCATTTGGACGTCCACATTCGGTGGTCCACAGTCTAAAATGATACCTTTTCTTTGGATACTTACCATCATCAGAATTCAATTCTTGATCCTAAGATGCTGAGGACGCAAGTTCATTGACGCATTTTCATGAGATTTTATATCATACGCCTAAGTGATCAATGAACGAATCATCTCGATGTTTCATTTACTCATTCTGAAACGCTACTGCAGTATTACCCTACTCTACCACCTTTCCATTTTTTACTAAGCAGTTTTTTCTCCTACCTTCTATTCAAAAATGAAGGCCTATTGAACTCTGCCTCCATTTTTAAGGTAGGAGATTTTTTCACTGCCTATTTTTACTAGTTCACCGGATTACTATCCCACCGATCGGATGAAAATGAGGACACTGGTAGCAGAATTGAAAAGACGTCAATACGAGGGGGAACAAAACTTGAAAATTGTAGACAACAAAAATAGTCAAAAACAGTGCGCTCGTTTTTATGGGAACATCCGGTGAAATTGACGGCAAACATGCCGGTCAAAAGCCCTACCAAATGCCTATAGATTTGAACCCAGACAGGAGACTGGATATATCTTGTGAAATATCCAGCAAAAATCGCCATGTGGAAGAAAGAACTAAAAATCTTCAGAAATCGAGGGAAGAAAACAAGATTAAAATGATGTACACGAATGTGCAGAGTCTATTGAACAAAAAAGATGAAATTAAACTAGTCGTGGACCATTTACAACCTGACTTCATAGCTCTAACTGAAACATGGTTAAATGAACAAATCGCAGACACAGAAGTCCAAATAGACGGTTTTCAGCTTATCCGCATGGATAGAAATGGACGTCGGGGTGGTGGAATCGCAATGTTTATACGAGAAGGCATTGACTTCATTCTGGATGGGCCCTCGCCAAATAGGATCTCGTCTTGCGAAATACTTTGTTGTAAACTGAAAGTCCCAAACCAACCAGATCTCCATATTGCCGTGGTATATCGACCCCAGGATAGCGAACGGACATGGACGAAGCACTCATCACAGAGGTAAAGCAAATCTGCCGCAGCAAATACTTATTAATACTTGGAGATTTCCACGCTCCCGATATCGATTGGGTGTCAATGTACTGCTCGCGATCGGAAAATTCATTCGAACAGAAATTACTACAGTTGGTAAATGACGAGTTTCTTACCCAACATGTCACAATGAAGACGCGGTACCGAAACGGGCAGCAGTCAAGCTGTTTGGATCTAATCATTAGTAGAAACGACAATTGCATCCTAGTATTAAGTTCTTACGTGCCGCTTCGGACGAAGTGATCATTGTGTTCTTGCTTGGGAGTACAGTCATTTTTCTGTACCCAAACGTCGTGCAGTTAGGCAGAGAAATGTATGGAAAGGGGATTATCCCAAAAATGAAAGAATTACTGAATGGGACAGAGTGGAGCCCTGCACATGTACCTGACCCAAATGCTACCTGGTTTTTCATTAGTAAATTGATTCAGCAGTTGGTAGAGAAATTCTGCCCACTTAAAAGGCGATCATACATCTCCCGACCCGAGTGGGTGACATCGGAAATAAAAAGGAATCTAAAGAAGAAAAGAAGACTGTGGAGAACATATGCCAGATATCAACAACCCGAACATTTTTCTGCTTTTAAGAAACAGCGAAATCGGTGTCGGAATCTTCTGAGAAAAGAAAGATCAGCCTTTGAGTCAGAAATAGTCAAAGACATACCAAGAAATTCGAAAAAGTTTTATGCTTACGTTAATAAGGCAAAACGAAATCGCGACTGCATTCCTTGTCTTAAAGACAATCAGGGAAACAGGTTAACTGATAACTCTGATAAGACCAGCTTCTTATCCAATTTCTTTATGTCCGTGTATACCGAGGAACCACCTTTTGACGAGGACGAATACTACAGTACTGCCACATCTACAAACAAAATAAGCACGGTGTCGTTCCCAATGGACACAGTAAGAAAAACTCTGAAACAGCTACAGCCCACTTAATCACCTGGCCCAGATGGTATATCCACAAAAGCTCTCAATGAACTCACAGACCAGCTGGCCTCTCCGCTCTCCAAGATATTTGAAAGTTCGATGGAGGCGGGGGCTCTGCCTACCGAGTGGAAGATAGCCAACATAACCCCCATCTATAAAGGAGGAGAGAGGACATCACCAAACAGTTTCCGAACAGTCAGCCTCACAAGTATCTGTTTCAAAATGATGGAGTAGATAATCAAAACGGAACTTATGAGGCATCTTGAAGAGAATAACTTGCTTAGTTCATATCAACATGGATTTCGAAGTGGTCGATCCTGCCTCACAGACCTGCTGACATCCATGAAAAGTTGGACAAAATCATTAGAAATGGGTTTGTCAGTCGATGCGGTCTACATTGACTTTAGCAAAACCTTTGACAGGGTTCCACACAAACGTCTGATCTTTAAGCTCCGTCAAATGGGTGTGACCTGCAACCTACTCAAATGGTTGGCTGACTTTCTCACAGACAGGCGCCAGCGTGTTTGTATTCGAGACGCCAAGTCTCACTTGGAAACCATTCACAGTGGAGTTCCGCAGGGCAGCGTTCTGGGTCCCATTTTGTTTCTGATATACGTAAACGACTGCCTGGATTGTCTGACATGCGAGAAGGTAATGTTTGTTGACGATCTGAAGTTATTGAACTCGATTGAAAAACCGGAGGATGCGCGGAAATTACAACAAAACTTAGATCGCTTGCAAACATGGTGGGATGAGTGGCTGCTGAACCGTAGTCTTAACAAATGCCAAATAATCCGACTGCGGTCTAGTTCCAGAAGGATGATTAGGTTTGAATACCAGTACTTCATCAGTGGTCACCAACTCAAGGAGGTGAATATTCTAAAGGACTTCGTATATGGATAACACCAACTCTCAAACCATTGTCGCACTGTGCGAATATCGCAAAAAAGCAATGTGTATCTTAGGCACAATCAGGAGGTCCTTCGTTAATTTTGACGGAGAGATTTTTGGGCGCGTGTTTGGAACATTTATCCGGCCGGTGTTTGAATATTGCGTTCAGGCGTGGCGCCCTTGGACGAAACATGACTACGCTCTGCTGGCGAAAATTCAACGGAGGGCAACGAAACTAGTCAGTAGATTGGAATGCTTACCCTATGAGGGCCACCTAGAAAGACTTAAAACTTTTCCTCTCTCTTATAGGCAATACAGAGGGGATATGATCTTAGTCTTCAAATTGGTCAGAGGAGTTGATTGTGCTCTTCAGATGGCTAACTTTTTTGAATTGGCAAACATGACAAGTCTCCGAGGTCACCAATACAAACTGAAAAGAAAACACGCCAAACTTGAAGTGCGGGCCAACTTCTTTTCCCAACGGATGACTGAAGAATGGAACAAACTGCCATCTTCAGTTGTTCAGGCTGAAAGCGTAGAATTGTTTAAAAGAAGACTTGATGCATTTTTACTTGATGAACATATATTTAGTCGAAAACAATGATCGATATACTAAAACGACTATCGCCATGTAACATTTGCTTGTTTTGCTAGCGTCTATCTGTTAATAGTGTTTTCAAAGGCTCTGCCTATCTCCTTTATATATACTGATTTATACTGAATAATTTCAAAACATCGCTAACTGTTGACATAGCAGTACAAGTTATTTCTACATTATTAAGTATTTGTACATTTTATCTGCACACATTTTCATAGCATTATTTCGTTACTTATGTTTGCTTAGACAGTGCCTTGCCAGTGCTTACCAAATATAAATTCTAAAGTAGGAACCAATGAAGTCAAGGAGAGGAGGCCGGATGCCGAGGGCTTCCAGTTTCACCAGAAGACGTCTGTGCGGTACCATTTCAAAGGCTTTGCTCAGGTCAAAGTAGATCACAAAGGGAAGTGACGAGGTTAAGAAAAGCTAATGACAAATGGCAAATGAACATTTCGGGTAATCGATATGTGTGGGCCAGGAGCAAGCTGCCACTGCTGACATAATCTTCTCTATGTGTACAATAGTTTCTCAGCAAATGAATATCAAGTTTGCATTTGAATGTGTCAAAAGTTTCGGAAAGGACTACCTCGTCAGGCAGTCCGTTCCATGCTCCAACGACCCTCTGTGAAAAGGCGTTCCGACGGTCGTCCGCGCGGACAAACTTCCTCTGCAGTTTGAAGGGATGACCCCGCAGATGTTCCCTCCCAGCCTATTAGAGGATGTCAGCCAATTCTAGGGCACACTAGCGGCCTCTAACAATCCGGTAGGTTTGGATGGGGTCACCACGTAGTTGCCTGTAAATGAGAGGAAACAAATCAAGTTCAACCAGTCTGGCTTCGTAAGGTAGATGACTAAGATTCTTTTCCATCTTCGTAGCCCTCACCTGCACTCGTTCTAGCTGTATATAATACTTCTTAAACCACGGACGCCAGGCCTGGATGGCATTTTCCAAGTGTGATCGAACAAATTCCCCGTAGGTTTTCCAGAAGAGTTTCTTATCAATCTGCAAAAATCCACGTTTGCGCGCAAATAAGACTTGTGTCGCGCGTTGATCTGCATTTAAACACTATGAAGATGGTTTACGAGAGAAGTTTATTAGAACACCGAGTTCCTTCTGTTCCTCGAAAATTGAAAGGGACCAGATGACTTGGCTTATTTGAGATTTTGCTGTTCTCGTTGCACGAGAGTTTCTGTGAAGAATATATATATTGCAGCACTGTACCGGCGTCTATAACAGCACTGTTAACGAGGTCAAGCTGAAGTTCCAGTTCTCTAGTGAATACCGAGGCAAAGAACTGACCCAAGTGCTCGGCTTTCTCGCAATTTTCAACGACTTCAACACCATTCCCATCCATAAGTACTGCGACATTGTCCTTGTTTTTTTAATCGGCTATTTATATAATGGAATAAAGTTTTTGTTTTATATTCATCCTGTTTAATAATTCTTGATTCATAGTTCTTCCTTACCTGACGAATCATTTTTTTGACAGCATTTTTTGATGATGAATTTCCTTGAGATGCTCTGTTGTCCCTGTTTACCTAATACCTTCCGTATGAATGGTTTTTATATTCACCCTGTAACCAATAGGGATTTCAAAGGCGATTGCTAATCCCTCCCTTAATAAACTGAGCTGAACTACTAAGCAGTAAGTTGATCCGAATTTATGTCTCGTAAATCATCTGTTGGGCTTTGAAAACATTGGAAATATTCAGGCAACCTAATGGTGAAATATTCTACAATCTAACCAGTAAGGGCATGGCACAACCTAAGTTGGTTGAGAGCCTACTAGTGTTCTTCTGCACAGTCATTAATGATTTGCATATTCTAATGTATTGTAGGCCGCCTAGGTCAGTGCTAATGCCTGTAATGTTTAACTAAAAACCTGGAGGATGTACGATGTCATCACTGGTTAAAAAGACCCTTAAGATACTTGTCTTTCGAAATGAGTTAAAACGTCGTCCTTATATTTTATAATTTCTTAAGAACTCAAGCATTTTTTCCTCTCTCTGCTTATCTTCGATTGTTTATGGATCGTGTTATGTCTTATCCAGCGTAATTTTTCTCTATGTTTAGCCTAGTTTTTACGTTACGAATAGGATTCTTAAATGTATACACCTATTTTTTTTCTCTGAAGCAATGGGCTGCCGCAGTTGAAAATGTTCGATTTTCATTTAGATGGCAAATTGAACTGTCATTTATTGATCAAGCTCTGTTTACAGAGAGATCCTAGAATCTGTATGAATGGTTAGCTTTGACTGAAGAACCGAATTCCTGTTTCCACTATGGATCCGCACCTACTAGCCCAGTACACAGCCATGCATTCTGAGGCAAAAAGAGGTGACAGGTAATGATTGGAAGAGGTGCATGTAAGTTACTTACTCCTCAAAGCACACGAGCAAGAATGTCGGAGTTTAGTTACTGGATTAAGCGTGCTGTTGCGGTGTGGTGACTAGTTAAATTAATAAAACCCAGTGGTTCATATTCATACAGGTGTGTAGGATTTCAGGCTGGTGTTAAACCGATTAACGTAAAATTACAGAACGGTGCTATCTATGTCAAAAAAGGACACGAGGAAGTGTGGAAGGAAGCATCAAGATTTTGCTGGTTTGAAATTTCAGGCAGGAAAAATAATACCTGACTCTCCGAACTTCACAGCATTTAGCGGCCATCCCTTTCTTTCATCTATGGTAAGCTTGACCTTTTCCACCAATAGAAGGTGACTGCAGTGATCCATAGCTAGTTCAAAATTCGTCTCGTAGAAAGATGGTACAGTACCCCCCCTCCCATTGCGCATCTAACTGGACTCGTTGGCACGCCACCAGAACGCCAACATTGTCAATATTATGGGTATTTTGGATCTTGTCTGCGCTTATTGTATCGCGATGTGGTGAACTTTGCATTCGTGCCTTGTGTTGTCCCAGAAGAAAGCGGTCAATGTGGGCCTTAAATTCTGTCACTTCGGAAGGCAGATTATGACCTCAGCATCTGAAATCACCTGTTTACTCTGTCACAATGGATGATGAAGAAGAACTTCTCTAACCTTAGTTCAGACCTCTTATCCAGCGAGTGAAACCAAAGGTTAATCGATGAGTGGATCGACCATTTGTGCGCGGCCTAACTAGCAATGTGTGCAAGGGCTTGAGATCATAATAATTAATTTTTATTTCACGTACCCAGGAGGCACTGTCCAAACAAAGTTATCACTGAGTAAAATTGTGAAATTAACAATTTGGACAGTAATGCTCTGTTTGATCGTCCACACAGACAGTCGAATTCAAAGATCGTGTTATTGATAGTATATATTTTTTCACATTCGCTGGCTGTTTGTCCTTCGTGTACGATGTGAAATCCAAATTGTAAGTTTTTAGAAAATGGTGAGCTCAGAACGAAACAGTGAGAAAACTCTAAACTCAAAATAGGGGTGGAGAAAGGAACGAGTTTTCAGAAAAACTGCCTTGCGAAGGGATATAGAGGTACAGGGTAGCTTACTACTTAGCGTAGGATGAAACTTTAGTGGCAGATCGGCAAATGAATACGAATCGTCATTTTAGTGCGCCCGGAATGCTAGTTTGTGGCAGACCTAGGGTGTTACCGACACTGGAGGTGGGGCCTCGACACCTCAATGGCGAGAATCGTATCCTGGTGATAGCGGCGGACTAAAGGGAGACCATGGAGCGTGTCGAAAAACGAAGTCAATGTGATCATTTTATGAGGATGCAAGACATGAAAAATTCAGTTGCCGGATATCTGTCGCCTGGGAGCGTTTGACCCATGGCGCTGGCACTCTGTGAACTTACAATTTCCATTCAGATTAATGAATGCACAGTTGCCCGTGAAGAAGAGTATTCAACTGGATCCCCTCAAACTTTTGACTCAGGTTACTCATTCTTTTTCAATACGTGTCTGAAGACTCAGGCCACCAGGCAGCCATCTTGCACCACAGCTCTGGCTTGTGCTATTAATCAACTTAAGGCATAGATAGCTCTGAAAGTTTCCCATTTCCTTCTTTTCCTTCCACGCGAGCTGTCTCATGTGACTGTCGGGCTATCTGAGTAAGGTTTGCTTAGGAGTTTGCCGCCGAACGACTGTGACATAGAGCTTTATTTTGCGACTTTCGTAACTGGCAACATGGTACAAGGTGAATTAGCTACACCATGCCGGTTTCTGTTGTCAAACACGTTTTTTAAAAAAGCTGTGGAGTAAGTGGTCCTTATACTACTTTGTCGTACATATTGATGTAGTATCGATGATGGGCGAGTTCAACCGACATAGTGAAGGGGAGATGTCTCGACTTCGACGATTTCCTGGGATAGATTACTGATGCAATATATTTGTTGGATGGGTTATAGAGTTCGCATTTTGTTGCTTTCGCTGGCCGTTTTAATAAAGAACAGCATTTGACCCATTCTATAAGCAAGTGGTTTGTCCTTTTTCTGTCGGAATTATGGGACCAAGTTTATCTCATCACTCTTAGTATTGCCCATGAGCACTTTTACTCTGAGTTCGCGGTATTTTTCTATTGCACACAAATGCCTATGTTTTACCACCTCAACTTTTACCGCTTGAGTAGCTTCGTTACTTTTCACTCTTAGGTCGGGCATTCACTAGGACCGATCCAGAATGCAGTCTGTCAGCCCTAGGGGTGAATCGCCACTAAGTGATTCCGGTGACACCGTTATCCTTCAAGAGAGTGAAACTCCTGAAAAATGTGAGCAGCAATCCTCTAGTGGTATCTCATTCCTTCGCTTTGTCTCCATTGACGGGCAAACTTATGAGCCTAGACCGCACCTCACAAAACGGACCATTTACGAGGCCCTCGCTGCTCAATCTTCTACTGTGGTCTGCACCACTGCCGATAAATGTTTACCCGGCTTATCGTTTCTGCAGTCGCATCCATCCTTTTCAGCCCTTCTGCAAAGTGCATCAAGGAGCTTTGCTCTCACAGATGGCAAAATCCATCCCATTTCTGGCGAGATGGAGCACAATCTCGAGCCTTTACCTGACGTACCGTCTGTTATTTCATCGCCTTCGCCATCCACATCAACAGGTTCGACAACTAACATCTCACCGAACCTACCAGCGCTTGGGACCCATGTAGCTATCGCTCCTAAAAGCATCTCAAATGATCAGACCACACCATCTGCAGAATACTCCCTCTCATCCGATGGACGAATGCCCTACCCTGCTGTACTGCGTACGAAAAACCGGGAAGCTGCTCGAAAGTGTCGGCAAAAGAAGAAGAATTACATAATGCAGTTAGAAAAGGATTTCAAGGAACTTAAGGTTGGTCATTTGAATACAATTTTGAGTTAAAATATGCTAGAGCATGCATATTAAAAACGAATAGTCTTGGTTTTATAAGCATCCGTACAACTGTGGACGTTGAGACTGAGGTTTCGTTGTTTTCTGTAATACTTCTTGAGCAAGCAAACTTGTTTTCAGCGATGGGACTATGCATTAGATAATTGGTGTTGGTCAATGCTCACCGGCCATTTAATGCATCCCAACATAAGCATTAACTTGAACCCAGACACCCATTTCAGCCATTTTCTGCGTGCGTGTTAAAGTTTCCATTGTTACCTGAAATCGTTCCGGACCAAATTTGTTGGTTTATCCATAAACGCTGAGAAGAACAAGGTGTTCTCAATTTGCACCCCTGGCCTGGGAAAGGCACCTGTCGAGATTAATGGCTGCCAGCTTTAAGAAGCAGACATTTGCAAATACCTCGGGGAAAGACTGCTGCTGAATGAACAGAGTAAGGACGACATTTCTCCCCCGTCGATGCTGCACGCCTGGTTTTCTCAAGCCTTGGAAAGTGCCTATGGATCCGACATGACATCTCCATCGCTACGAAGCCTCGCTGCTGTCAGTTCTTTTCTATGGTTGTTAATGCTGGGCTGTGTGTCTGGATGATGAACAAAAAGTGGCGGTATTGGGCCACCACTGCTTTAGGAGCATCTATTGACTTAGGTATAACAACTTCGTCCCAACTGAGACAGTCAGCACTCGCTGTGACATCGAAAGGATATCTCAGGCCATCCACCAAAGACGACTAAGATAGTTTAGACATGTTATTCGTCATCCACTTCACGAGCCCGGTGTTGCTATTCTAGATCCGACACCGTTACCCGGTCGGAGGTGTTGAAGAGGGTGTCAACTCAAAAACTGGCTCGACACAATTCGTCAATAAACGGACACCGTTCTTGGACCTTTAGTATTCAGTCTCCATCTTTAGCAAAGATCATAAGTCGTACGGTCCAGATCTGTTGCAGTGCATCGTCGCGCGTGAAGAGGTGCAGTCCGTGACATTATTGAAGCCGGTTAGGTGGGGTATAATCGTAGCCATACCAAGTGCAAACACCAAACACGGTTAATTTTCTTTATATGAGACCATTAAAGGCCTCCATAGAACCAGAATGAGGTCTTATGCTGTCAACCGTAAGGAAAAATTGAATTTGTCATCTCAGGGAACCCCTCGGTTAGTCTAAAGTGCTGGTGAAGGAGAACCACGGTGGCTGCCTTGTTATGCTGACTGCTATGCTTGCCAGCATAGTAAAAAGTGATGGTAATCCTTAGTCAGTAAATGATGGAAATCTCTGCGGTAGGTGTCGTAGGTACCCGTAACTGACTTGACGTTAATATTTATGAGCTGGATCTCCAGGCCTTGTTTTCAACTGAGATGGACACGTAGCCTCGGGTACCGTCGTGACGGTTAGGATTACTTTCTATAAACGTAAACAAAGAGACGCATGAAAATTCATCAGCTTTACATGTGCAGATTCTTCGGATATCTCGGCTGGCAGCACTATGCCTCCACTACATAACTGGCGCAGTGTGTATGCTAGTTAATGTCACTTGCGTCTAGTTGCACGTCAGTACAATTTTCCTTCGCTTTTATTCTCCATTGACATCTTCCGGAAGAGCAGTTGATTGGTCGGTGCCAACTCATTCGTTGAGACTTTATGTGGAATTGCTGTGCAGGACTTTATGATATATTCGAAGGCTATTTACCTAAATTTAACAGTGTTCGGTTACGCTTAAAGACTCCCATCAGATGCCAACACTTTCGAGACTAGCCTGCGTCCCAGATAAGAATTTGGCTTTCCATATGCGTTCCTAGAATGCTAGTACGGTCCTCTCTGCGGAACCGCTTCATTAACAGTCTGCCCAGGCTTTGGGATGCATGGGCCATGTAATGGATTGCCAACGAGCGTGACCAAACAGTGCTTCTGGCAATACAGGGGCGTAGTGGACATCCGGAGTGAACCAAAATGATTTAATTTTGACACTCGCTCAACTTTTCATCCTTATTTAGTTTGACGAAATTTAGTATAGCCAATGGCTACTGTGGCATACTGTCAGGTTACTGGAGCTAAGCGTGGCTGCAGAATTATCGCTTCCCAACCCAGAACTTGAGAATGTAATGTTACAAGAAAGCTTGATCGACACTGTCCAAAAGCAGCACTGTTTTCCCCTTATCTGTGCGCCGCAATACAATTAGAAGTGCTGCGGAGACAGACAACATGATTTAGGAGGCCGGCATTGCGGTGGGTCTCGTTGAGTTATAGGTCACTCGCGTCACACCGTAGCGTACCGACATCATTAGGCAACCCTAGAACACAGTTTCTGTCTCCCTCAAAAGAATCAAAAGCTTTATAGCTGGTTAATTAGTGCGTTGGTTTGCATATTCGGTTTCATACCAACAGAAATGCTTCGCCAGGCGCTTTATTTTTCTGTTTCTTCGCATCCGCGGGGATATCCGTAAACAGCGGTCCACGGCCATAGTTACGTTTATTTGCAGCCGCGATGCTCTCGAATTGGACCACTGTTTGTAAATACTAACGTGCTAAGTCCAACGTTCCTTATACCGCGGTATCTTATCCTGCAGTTTTGTCCTTTCCTGATTGTTGAGGCAAGCGGGTTACGGGAGCGGTTCATCTTCAAAATCTATATCACCACCGAAAGGAGCATATTCCAGGCCTCCGTCTTTTGCAGTCCAGAATCTGCTGTAACCATCACTTGATGAACGCATGGACTTCCGATGCAAGCACTGAAGTTTTGTTGGGATCGATGCAAATCAACTTCAGTATTATCAAGTCTGACTGTTTTAAAGTATAGTCTAGTACCTCACTGACTTAATTAAGATAGAATATTTAGTTCGATCCTTTTTTATTCACCTGAAGGTGCTTCGGAGACCGCGTTCATACGACGAAGTTATTGGTCATTGCCAACTCATCTGCTTGGCAACGCTATACTGCAAGCCCTAGTTTAAACCGAGCTGTTTAGGTGGTACACCAACTGCTCATGTTGTTAACATGTGTGCCGTGTGACCTACCTTCGTAAACTTCTAAATGCTACCATGTGACTCAGGCGGCTCAGCACAGCGTCTTTGACAGGCCCTTGACAGTTTGCATGCAAGTGTTCGACTGCTTATTAGCCAGGAATTCGCCTTGTAGATGCATTGTACATCCAAACTCTAATATTCTGATCGGTACAGTGGTAAAACCACACGTTAAGATGGGCATTTTTCTCGTATTTTCTTCCTCCACACCCTCAGTGCCCAGCTTTCGAACCAACACTGCAGAACTTATCTTCTTTACAGTAGAATCTCAGCAACCGGTAAATTTGACTCCTTTTGACACTCATTTCCGGGTGAAGGAGTGGATTTTTGTCCAGATCATTAGGGACGATTACAAAATCTTTTTGACCAGACTTGTCACAGGTGCCTCTGTTACAAAGGTGACAACACTTTATAACTTTTTGGCACCTTGGTTTTCCACTAATCATGGCTTTTCTGGCACACCTCAAAAATAAAGGTAATTTCCTCGTTGTCCTGCATTGTTACCATATTTCTGGGCTTTTATTTGCTAGTGGAAATAGGACCACAGCTCCCCTTTGGTAACAACAAGTCCTTTTCCGTCATTGCAAATACGCAAAGACAGCTAGGGGGAGTTTCGTCGGAAATCTTATACCCCCTAACAATAACTGTTAAATACTCGTCAGCCAAACACAACCTGCTGGTAATGGTCAAACTGTTAGAACGGATGTTCATTTGGTATGCCCGTTCGTCTCAACCGTTTGCCGGTGGAAGCACAATAGCCGAACTCACTTAGAAAATTGGCTCCGGATTATCTGCCCCTGTTTTCCTTTTCACGCGTTCAACTTTCGTCTTTCAATCACATGCATTCCCACTTGGCTCTGTTTGGCGCCAGTTCAGGTTTGCTTTCCCTTACACGGATCCGGAAGGCCCATTCCTCTGTTCCTCGTCCATGGGATAGCTTTTCTGTTTCCCTTAAAACCCGCGGATTCCATTTAGCTCATTTATAGTTACTGAGTTTTAATTATCTCTCCCTTCTTCGTTTGCTTTTCCCAGGTTTTCCTGATTCCTCGTTCTACCCTTCCCATAAAACCCCCTTTCCTACGGTTCCCGTAAGACAGTTGGTCTTGCCTGCAATGTTTTCAGTGGATCCGGCTACTGTGCTTCCACCCGTTTGCCTTCCCAGCTAGCTGTTTTCTCCTTACATTCTTCGTATATTAGGGAGTAATTTAAATTTGCCGAATGCTCTTTATGTATCCGTAGCGCGCAAACTAATCAAATACCCGCACGACTTCTGATAATTTGGGAAATACCGAGTTTATTTTCACCTACCAAACATGCTGGCGCTCTCATTTACTCAGAGCCAGCTTCTTCATCGTAAAGCAAACTCTTTCCTCATGATCTACCTACTACACTTCCCACTTCACCTTAACCTTCTTGATGTGACGTAATCTAACGACCACCTTCGCTGCTCTGAGTTAGGTGTTTACCGCTCACTTCAGAAGCGTTGCCTTTTTAGCGGGCATTTTTCGCATTTCAAGCACCTGTTTCTTAACTCTGCCGTGTCTAATGGCTCTAAGCGCATAGATGCATGCATCTTGCACGAAATAATTGCATCGACCACTGATTTTAACCCCCCGAAGGCATATGCGAACCCTTTCCTAATTCCGATAAAACCTCGATACTTCGTCACAATTTATTTGGGCGACTGGATACCTCCTCCTACCTCTTCTTCGGGACGAATGTATTTTCCTGCTTATCCACCCTGTCCATTTCGTTCTGTCATCTTCCGGTACTCGTAAATTTATTGCCTTTTATGACGGTTTATCCCAATGTATTGAATAAGTGACCTCATGCCTCGGTTATTTTCGTAAGACCAAAGCGGATAAGTTAAAAATTACTCACTTAACCGGGGATTGTTTCCTTCAAATGAGTCTCCGCTTTTATTTGCTTTTCTAAAGACGGAAGACCTTGCTTTTTTCGTGAACTTTACTACAAGAAAATTTAAGCTTTTTCCCAAAATCAGATCTATCTTAACACCGTTCGTGCGCTTGTTTTTGCCCCTCCTCCGTTTAGCAGAAGTATGCTGCTTGTCTGCAGGAAAATGATGATCTTAAGCGTCTCATCCTCCAGCGTTTCAACATTAATCTACCACCAAAGAAGCCACCTGTAGTTTCAAACGAGGTCCGCACTCTGCCGTCCATTGCTCCTAACCATACGCCGCATACTTCTCCCGTCGAAGTGGCTCCTACGACCGTGGTGGCTCTAACCCCGCCTGTGTCGAGGTCTACATGCCCTCCGTCTGTTACCGCGACCAATGCAATGATCGCCTCCACTGTCTCCGCTGTTTCTTCCCCACCGGTAGTCCAAGGCCAACAGGTCCAGCTCATCCTGACCCCTTCCCCGACTGTCAGTTCAAGTCCTCCAACTATAGTCCTCCGACTTGCTGCAGTCGTCCAGGGCGACGCCAGTAAAACCAACTCCACTAACTGACATCGGTAGTGAAGCGCTGGAAAGCGCCATTTGTCTTTCAACTGTGCCGTCTCTGCTGAACCGACCGATCCGGCCCCCCCGCGTCTGCATTTTTATACACTCCCGTCCTCCATCTGAACTTGTTCTTTTTTCTCGAGGTTATTCTCATCCTGCCCTTCGTTATATATCTGCACTCGTGTGTACGGACTTGAAATAGAAGGTTGTTCAGATAGCCTGGCGTTGTACTCAGCTACGGCATTTCAGATTTCTAATTGCCTTGTCCCTTGTATATCATGGGTATACTATTTAATAAACTTTGTCACACTCATACACTGTTTTCACCATCCTATGTGTCCGTGTGCACAACTTTGCTTAATTATCAACTTTTAGGAGTCTCTCAAAAATCTGCATATCCGAGATGAGTTTGGTCTACTTCCGGCTATGTACACGGGGTAAATTTAACGCACTTTATTATTTTTGACTTTTGTATGCCGTTGTTGATTCTTGCCTACTGACACGTTAAACAGTTTGCACCCCGCTGCTGTCATATCTTAAGTATGGCATCAGTCTAAACCGGACTAATTATTGCTTTTTGAACAAATAACTTTGTTCGGCATACCATGCCCCAAATTTTCTCCTCGATGTGGATCCAATTGCCTCTTTCCTACCTGTTAGCTCGTTTCGACTTATTTTCATCACTTTGTTGCTTGCCTTTTAAAGGGGCGAACGGTATGGGTTGGAATGGTACTTGCTTTCGCGTTAACCACTTTAGCTCAAATTCCGAAGCTTGAACAGGGGCGGTAGTTTGGCATAACTCAAAAAATCTGATATTTGTCGATTCAAAGGAGATAACAATGGACTCCGTAAGTGTTGTTAGTGTTTTTCAGGAAGATCAGGGTTGCTCAATCTTCGACCGCTACCCATGAAGCGGTTATTTATTTACTCTACTTACACTCTCATTTCTTTAAAACTCGTGGTATATGATCGACTGGTACATTTTTCATCGGTCGGTTTTGTATCTATAGCCAATTCATAATCAACCGTATGCTGCAATTCCAGTGGCATTGAACAATTCTGCCTTTTTTATTGTACACTTTTATTGTCATTAGGTGTTCTCAGTCTTCCCATGGATGTCGGGAAACTGTTGTTATCCAAAATCCAAATTTTCATCCTTCTTATTCTACCACTAATACCAAGAACCCGTTCTTGTGGCTCAATTCCTTTGGCATTACGTACACCTCTACCTTTTTGCTTTTACTATGTCACCATGATCTTATTTTGTAAGTTAGCACATTGTTGCGACGATGTAAACTGATCATTTTCGCCTGCTCCCTTCCATTATCTTTTTTACCATTGAATTTGTAGTCAGTTGCATAGAAAAGACATTTAATCTGTCCTTTTATCGTTGGTTGTCGGCCGTCCATATTGAACTAGGCTGTTAATTTGTTTTTACAAGCCTTGCCCTTGCGGTGATGAGCTCCAATTCCACCGAAACTGTCGACTTTTTCAAGAATGGGTAAGGGAAGTATTTGAAATCTGCCAAAACACCAATTACTTAAGTGAGTCTGTTAGTCATCTGGTAAATTTGAGTGATTGCTTAGGCAGTCAGTTTACTGTATTGCATATGGTGGATTCCATACGTTGCAGCGGGCTGTGCGGCTGATTTGACCCAAGTGTGAGTAAACATACGGCTCCCTGTGGGGCTTGTGGCTCAGGTGGCTAGAGCCTTTTCTGTGCTCAAGCATTACACTTGCAGTCGTGGGTTCGAATCCTACCCAGGCCGCTGAGTTTTTCAAAATTTGGTCAGAAGAATTATTTCGAATCTGCCAACAATTTTTTCAACAAATAATGTAAAAATTCTGAAAGATTCACTGCACTGACAGCACAGCCTAGACACGTGTTTCTGTATGCCTGATTTTCCACCAAAATCTTCGATGGAGCTTTCTTTCAACATGAAAGTAGGCCGTCTTTGTTGCTGACGTTCGCCTATGGGATGCAGTGTATTTTTAATTAATCAACTACTTACTTCGAATCAGTAGGCATTGTGTTTTCACTAATGACACCCTGCTTAACGTGCAGTGATTTTAAAGCGCAACTCTTTTTGAGTTGTTTTATCAGTTGCGCATCCCGTCTCTTTTTTCGGACTCGAGATTTTCGCGTTTGATGTTAAAAACTTAACTTTTAATTCACTGAAAGTACCTTTTACGAGCCAGTCGGTGTTTGACTGTTTATTGGCCTATTATTTAACACGTTTCAGTAATACGTTTTTGGCAGGTTCGCTATGAACCTAATGACAAACATTTGTCGTTTGACGTTTTGCTTATTTTCTGTGGCATAATACGAATATAGAGTTCAAAGGCGTATGCCTATTTTTGCCTAAAATAAACGAAACTGAACTCCGTGTAAACCTTACCACTTTTATGACGGAAGAAGGTAGAACTGTCGCACACAACCATGTATAAGGACTTAAGTTCGCAGCCATTAGGAAGTCGAGGCACCTAAGAAATCTAAATCGATGGCTCTTTTGGGACGATTTGGAACGTGTGGACAGCTGCACTGTTTGTCCTCCATGCATCCCGTTAAATCGCCTGCAATTGTCAAACTAGTTGCCATGGCTATGGTTTTCATCCACTCCAGCAGTCTCTAATGATAAAATCCTGTTCCAGTTTTAAAGCTCAGGCCAAAATATTTTCCATCCCAGCGATTTTTCCTTCGTCTTCTTTCCAACGAGAACTTTGCGTGTGCCTCTTCCCTTCTATTCGTAAATAACCAACCTCTGTTCCTCACTCGCAAAATTTCTACAGTACGTGCCCTATCTCCTGGATTTCATGAGAAAGGGCCCGTTGTGCGAAATCAGCTCACACGGTGTCCCCAAAAGTTTCACAGCAGTAAAGAAGCGACGGTTCTTAAAATGAAGGCATATTGTGGTTTAAAAATTAATATTACGTTGTTTATAAATACTATTGTTTTTAGAAAAGTGGCAATTTCTGAAAACGGGAAAAATCGAGTTAGCTAATAAAACTGAGTTTTTAAATGTACAGAAAGCTTGTCCATGTTAAAAAACGAGTAAATAAAACACCACAAGTAGAATTACGTCTGAAAATAGTCCTTTAGTTTATATTCCACAGAAGTTGTCTTCCAGATGGAAAGTATGGCCGTTACCAAAAAGCCTAAATTTCAAGTATCTATTCCAGCGCGGTTTCACAAGAATTGGCGGTTTCTTCTTCCATTTATACATTGTTTAAGATGCGTTTGCCTAAGTCAAACAGATTTGCGCTTGCTTGCGGCGACAGACGTCACAGGAATAAAATATTTTATAAGCTGACATGCTGATAGGTTGGTTAGTAACTAATAAATTTAAATGGAATTGTCAGGTGAAATCGTAAAACGTGATATTTTATGCATGTGAAAAGGAATTTCCTTTTATTAAATTTCTTAATAAGTATGTCGGGTGTTGTAGTACGATAAGTGTCAGATCGTCCTTGAAACGATGGTGAATACTTTACTTTTTATTTTGTTTCCTGTCTGTTGTTTATAAATGTTGATTCTCTTGTGTTTTTATAAAAACTTTCAAAATAAGATATTTCATAGAGACATTTACCGAAATAGTGAGCTCTAAGACATTGTTTCTAATACAGCTGGCCGTTTGGGTCATATTTTTAGACTCACCCAAAAACGAAAACCCGTTGCCGAGAAGAATAAATGCCCAAAACATAATTCGGCAATCAATATGCCTAAGATCGATTTAATAAACTCTTATAATAAGTTACCTCTTTAACAAAACTTTAATTAGATAGTCAAGTCAAGGAAAAAATGGGAACGTTCGACCGGTTTTGCGACTTCGTTTTAAATAAGGGATACAATGTCTACTGTAAATGAAAGAACTCACTTATTTCTTTCTATCGGTGCGTTTTTTGCTGTATTTGCTTACTTTTTAGTCCCGTTCTAAGATCGCAAATACACAACCGAGTTTCTGAATATATAATAAATTTTTGCGAAGTGACAATCTTCTGCCCTTTCCGTTTTAAGTTTCCGTATTCGTTCATAGTCAACTGCAAATGAAAATTGTCAGGACATCTTTCGCGTACACCGTGACGGAGAACAATGACGTCATGTCGCGACTTCTCATATATATATATATATATATATATATGCGTGTTCAAGCTCCTAATTATTGGTGTGTTAAAACACAGTACAGTCACACACGTTTCTTACTTATTTTTTGGTATAGAACTTCACACATTTTCAAAACTGAATATTTTAAACTGAATCTGTCCTTGATTTCCTGGAAACAATGTTATGATTTTCCTGAACGCAAAACAAAATTTTCCGCGCTCTCAAAAGAGATATTGAAACTTTTTCCGGCTTACATTAATTTCCGTTTATATTACAAGGCATAAAAACAAAACGCTTTGATCCGGAGCTTTCAGTAGCGTAGGGAAATTCCTGGATAGCAAAAAACGTTCGATTTAGCCTTGTTCGACCCCGTTTTCCCTTAAATAAACAGATTTGAAGTGAACTCCTCATTAATGAAGTGCTTTCTGCGCATCAATTCAATCCAACGAACAAAAATAATCTAATTAAGTTTTCACCCTATTACCACCTCAAATTTCGATCGCGACTAGAGTTAGGCAATCTACTGTACATCATAATTTGCTTCTGATTGCCGTCAGACAATGGAACGATGTTCTTGGTTTTTAATTTCAGTCTAGCCGGAAACAAGGCTCTGCCACAGGAGACCTTGGAACCTTCAACCGGACCCGGAGTTCCCGCTGGAACTGTTTTCCCACATCCGGCAGCTCAAGCGGAGGCTCGACGTGGCCATGAAGCCGCGAAGATGCAGGATATGCGTGTTCTTGGGGCCACCCAGGGCCAACATGCAATTTTGCGCCTTGCCATGGAGGAAAAGATTCTCAATCGCATGCACCCGAGGCAGCCATGCCTGTTTTCTCATCACCCTCTGGCTGCCCAGCTGGACGGTAGTTTGGATTCAATCGATTTTTGTGATATTCTTAACAGTAAGTTCAACCATAAGATTGTCTGCCCGATTTTATTGTCTGATGCTTTACTTTGCACCATATAAGTCATTCCGGTGTCGCCCCCTCTATCATTTTTTTCCAACTTACGTCATGATCAGTCGCATGCCCATTTTTTATTCTTTATGTCTCAATAGCGGCTTTCCTCTAGCCGTTAAGGTTATCAGTGAACCACAATTAATAAGGATCTCGCCTAGACTGTTGTTTAATTTCGCATTAGTGGATCCTGACTGCTTCTTGTTTTGCATGGCATACTCGAAAGTTTCTTTCTGATATGAGTTCATCGTTCAATAGTAGATCCTGAAGACTTTCTACTTTGAAAAAACGATTGCGAATGGTCCGCTTTCTACCAATAGCAACAGCTTCCTCCTCCTGGAAAGTTGCTGGAAATAATTACATGCCTTATTTAAGTTGAGAAAATGTGACTGGACCACTACTAATGAGGTCTGTAAATAAAGGTCTAGTGTAACAGTTGCTTGACGTAGCTTTTCACATCTTTCTTTGCGGTTGGGTCCAGACCTTTCTTTGGGCGTTTTCACGAATTTGGTGGAAAAGGCGCTGGAGTGGAACTTCTTCCCCTTCGGGAGTCTGCGTCCATGTTTATGGTGGACGCTGTGAGGCGTAGCTCTAGAATGCTCTGCAAAACTCAATATTGTTATTTAGATGTATTCGCTGCGAATTCCTTTTACTTATAGTGTATATGTTTTTGAAATGTTATTAACTCGAACGGTCTTCAATGCCTTAAAACTCCTGTTATATGTGGCCAACGCCTGCAAGTTTTATCATGTCTAGTCGGAAATTCTCCTTTTTTAATTAGAATGCCTAAGGATTGTGCCCTCAAAAATCGCTTATACTTTGCAAGTTTCAACACCGTAGGTGACTAGACTGCGTTGAAGGTCTTTTAACTCCGTCTTCAGGTATGAACTCGGTGTTTGTTTGTAAAAAGTTAAGGACCGAGTCTGGCAAGCTGTAAGTTGGGCTGCTCACGCGGAACAAATAGAGGATCAACCAAACCAGGCGGCTTAAATACACCATAAGTTATTGCTGATGTTTTAAGTTGATAAGCGGATAATAAGCATTCAAATCGCTTGATTCTCCGTTCAGTCATGTGTGTGTTGTGGTTTTTTCCCATTAGAAATTGTGCTTATGTTCCAAATACACAATTTTATCCTGTAGCTGCAAACGCAGGGGAACGGAGGCCACTGAGATTTTACTTATTTTTTTAGAAGGGAGGTAGTTTTTTTTTCTGTTAATTTTTTGGGTATACGGTAGTAGTACATCCTAATCCGTATAAAGGAAGAAAAAAACCAGTTACTTTGCTGATTTGGATTCACCCCTGCTTTCATGCTACTGGCCATCTTCCTCCTCCCCTCCCGACATCTACCGGTTGTCTGCCACTGGGTTTCTTTCTGGGTAGTGCGAAGGGTTGGCACTTTTTTAACATACCCAGCTGTCAACAAAATGTTCGCTATTGTTACTTGCTTAGAAAATTTTTCCGTCGAATACTTTACCTCTTTTGTGGCCCCAGGGCTACTGGCGATGTTCATCTGTGTGAATAGTGTTGCCTCTGATACGAGTCGTTCAGCAGAATATTCTTGCTTTTCGATCACTTAATTCTGTTTAAGAAACAATTTTCCAAGTCACCATACTGTATTATTCCTTTTAGATCCGGAAGACGCTGAAATAATTGGATGGCCACACTTGCTAATGGAACGCCAACAGGGCATTTTGTAATTTCAGTTCCCTGTTGTGTGTAATTCAAGCGTGATAAATGCTTCGAGTTGCCGCCTTCTGCCAATAAATTTTCAGACCTCACTTGTATGGTTGTCAGCAGCGGTACGCAAAATGCGGCACGCACAACCAGAGGTTGGGCTAGGCCCTTGGGATTTTTCTTAGATTGTATCACGGGGGAGGTGCAGTACCCAGTTAGATCAGACCTCATGCCGTGCTTCTTGCCCATTTTTATTTGTCATGCCTTTTCTCCGCGAAGTCACCGTCTGCTGTTTCATTTGTCTTCACAAATGGATTCGGCAGGTCAACAGTTGAAATATACTGAGTGAAGTATGATTTATATAGGCGGAGAGGTATCTAGTTAGATCGTTGCAAGCGGTGCGGTTCGCCACCCTCCACAGCTGGGGGCACAATTGTGGCTTGTGCGTGAGTCAGTTTGCGATGAATCAATCTCTCTCGGCCTCTACTAACTGCTTTCCGATGATATGATGAAGTAAAAAGGGACGTCGACGCAGTATTCGACGAAGTTAAACAGCCCATCTACGCGGTCGAGCCGAAACCGCGCATGCTAAGCTTCATTCATGAACTGGCGTCACACGTGTTTGGAAATGTCATATATGTCACATTAGGACGGATCCATTGCAGCCTGACACTGCTGCGTGCAGGACCGGGTTACACTTCAGATAACAACATTGCACAACACACCTGTTGGCACCTAGCGGTAGGATCAAGCGCACCAGGTTTCTTGTACCAAGGAATGCGCTGCTTAGCCTTAAGAACCGGTCTTAGTCTCCACTCCTCTGAACATCAATGACCTATCCAAATTTGTCAGCCAACCGGGTGCAGTGAATCATGTGGCGTAGAACCTCCGCCTATGGCAGTTGTCACTACGCTAGCGGAGCATCTTGCCCTATAATGTCGTACCTAGACGTCAGTTTGACTGTCGTAGTCTGACGATCTCCACCGTACGCTCCACAGAAAGGTGATGCAGGGACGGTGAATTGTGGGCGTAGGCCCACGCACTCAGGTCGAACACAACAACATAAGGGATGGGCGACTCAAATCCCAACTGAGTGGGAATGCCATAAAAGCCACATTAAGAAGGAGCCGTTGCAGCCTGACTCAGTCCGCCAGTCAACCACTCCACACAAAAACGCACACGGCTGACCACGTGTTCCGAGTTTTCTCATCAGTTGGCAACCTTGCAAGTCAGGGCTTTTAGCACACACTGACAGTTTTAAGCGCGTCAGATGGTTTATCGTGAGGAACATGTGCTGAGCCGTTAACCTCACTCTCACCTCCACCGCCGTCCGAGCCGTTCAGTTGTCTGATGCGGAAGTGGGCGAAGCTGCTGATGACCTCGTCTACGTATACTACGTACACGAACTGACACCCAAACACAAGCACCAGGATTTCACACAACAGGGTGTTGAACGGCTCACATGGTTGAGATAGCCAGAGGTCACGTTAAGAAGGAGCCATCGCAGCCTGACCAGTCAGCCACTCCACACAACACACATTCGACTGACTGCGAGGTCTGAGTGTAATTCTCAGTTGGCAAACTTCCAACCCAAGGTGCTTATCACCCCTTGATATTCTCAAGTTCAGATCACACATGTAGCAGGGGAGCCACATGGAGAATGAACCGTGGATCGTACTTGCCTCTCAAACAGTTATGTAGACTGAGAGCATGTTTTTTGTGGTGCTGCGTGTGATCATGTGAGGTGCAGAGGCTGATGGGCAGGGATGTAGTGTTGTGGTATAGCCGGCAGTGTTCTACCACAGGTTTTCATGGAGACGTATGTGACCTTATAGGCCCATGCGGTGTGTGAATGTGCGTGGGCAGTGTGGACAGTTGAGTCGGGTGCGGTGGGTGTATGTTGGTGCTCCTGGAACTGTTTCGCCGGTCTCTGTGTGGTGGATTCGAAAGTGACCGACCAGGCCGATGCCTGATGTGCATGTGAGGTGACAATGAGAACGAGATAGGTCGGTAGGTGCTGAGTCTGCGGGGGTTCTGCTGTTGGTACTGGTAGTCAAGCCCATGGGAGGAATATGGGAAGTGTTGAATATGGGTGTGTTGACATCGCGGTGGATTCCAATTTCGTGGAAGCGCATGGGACCGATCAGGCCCACGCGATGAGTGAATGCGCGTTGGCAGTGAGGCATGGAGGCGGCGGCCTCTGCTGTGTTTTGGTTTCTCCAGGCACTAGTTCGCCTGTCTCTGTGCAATGGATTCGCAGGTGACCGACCAGGCCGATGTGTGAGGTGAATGTGTGATCGCAATGAGCACAGGTTAATACCGAGTCCTCATCGCTGGTACTGGGGCGGTGGTGGTGTTGGCGGTAGCAGGTGGCAGGTAGTCGGAGGTGGCTACTGAGGTGGTGGGAGTGGGGCAAGTGGTGTTCTTCGCCATGATCGGTGCAGGGGGTGGTGGAGGGAGGATGGAGTTGGTGATCGTGGGCGGCGGGGCATCGATGAAGTTTTTATCAGTAGTTGGGGTGGTAGTCGTCGTCGTGGAGACTGAGGCAGGTTTGGCAGAAGTTTATGTTGTGGGATTGTTGTTGCATTCAGTTCGAAGATGACCGACCAGGCCGATTCGTGCACGGAATGTGCGTTGACAGCGTGGGCACGTTGGCAAGGCTTGGGCATTGGCGGGGTTGATCCACGGTGCTTGTGACTTGCAAGCCGCCCTTTTGGCCTTAGCAGCGGCGATCCGGTTCGCCTCATAGATTGCTGCACCAGTCTAAATGGATATATTTCCCGCCCATCTATCCTGGGCGAGGTTCTCCTAGGTCGCAGGTTGATTTGCAGTTGCTTCAGAGATTTCTTCAAAGTATCCTTGTAGCGTCGCTTTTGACCTCCCTGTCGGCGAGCACACGTAGCGAAATCTCAGTAGAAAGTCGTTTGGGTAGTTGTTCTTAGTCCATTCTCACCAGGTGGCCGCTCCATCGCAGTTGCATTTGCCTCAGCATGTGGTGGATGCTGAGAATTCCGGTCCGCTCCACGAATTCCGTCTCCGGGATCCTGTCTTGCCATCTCAGCTTCAGTATTCTGCGAAGGCAGCTGAGATGTAAGTGATTCAGCTTCCTGGTTTGGTTCTGGTAGACGGTCCAGGTCTTCGCTCCGTAAAGGAGTATCGTCAAGACGACGGCCCTGTATATCTTCAGTTTGGTGTTCAGGTGAATAACGTTGCGATTCCAAATGAAGGCCTACAGTCTGCCGAAGGCATGACTGGCCTTAGAGATCCGTTGGGAAACTTCGTCGTCGACTTGTTTTGCGTGACAGCGTGCTTCCCAGATAGCCAAAGGTTTCCACATTATTGATTTGAGCGCCGTTGACATTGATTTGGGGAGCATTGTATTCCGTGCTGGGTGGCGGTTGGTGCATGACCACCGTTTTGGCTGTATTGATCGTTATGTCCGAAATTTTCGCAGCCTGCGGCGAAGATATTCATGCTCCTTTGCACATCCTCCTCCGTCACGGTGTTAAGGGCGCAGTAGTCCGCGAAGAGCAAGTCATAAACTGTAGTCGTAGACACGCGCGTTGGGGCCTGCATACGCCGACGGTTGAGAAGGTGTCCGTCAGTTCTCCAGGCGATGCGGATCCCAGAGCACTCATCACGGTAGGCGTTCATCAGCGTAGCAAAGAACATGAGACTGAAGAGTGTTGGGGCCATTACGCAGCCCTGCTTCACTCCGTGGGTCACTGCGAATGCTTCGGATCCCGTTCCGTTGTCAGTGACGCGCGCCGTCATCACGTCATGAAGATTACGCACTATGAGCGTGAACCGCTGAGGAAAACCAAATCTGTGCATGTTTTTCCACAGCCCGTCGCGATTCACCGTTCCGAAGCCTTTCGTCAGTTCCATGAAGTTAGTGTAGAGGTGGGTTCGCAGCTCCTGGCTGACAAAGATTATATCAGTTGTTCCGCGGTGTCGTCGGAAACCACATTCTTTTTCCGGGAGCAGTCCCCGCTCTAGGTGACCGTTCAGGCGATTGAGAAGGATACGGGTGAAGATCTTCCCGGCAATGTTAAGCAACGAGAGGCCTCTGTGGTTATCACAGAGTTGCCGGTTCCCCTTCCGCTTGTAGAGATGGACGATGGTCGCATCTTGAAATCCTGAGGAAAATGTCCTTGCCGCCACCTCTCCTGGAAGTGTTGTGATTTCCGCCATGGGCTTCGGCACGCCGTGCTTTTAGACTTCCTGGGGAATGCGTCGGATCCCGGTGCTTTACCGCTGGAAATCTGTTGCACGGCTCGGATTGTTTCTTGTAGGGTAGGCGAGAGATCCAAGGCAATTTTTGTGTCTAATTGAGGGAGCCGGTCAATAACAGCATGGAAAAAGGCTGATGATCAATTAGGCACACTTCTGAGGTGCTCGGGTCATTGCTTCAGAATTTGGGATTTCTTTGTCAGCAGTGTTGTGCCGTCAGAGCTGAGAAGCGGTGCGGTCCCCTTGATACACGGGCCGTAGATGATCTTGATGGCTTTGAAAAGGTTTTTCATTTAATTGCGGTCCGCATATCCCTGGATCTCCTCAGCCTTTCGGACCATCCTGTCGTCCTGCATCTCCAACAGCCGTTGCTGTATAAGGCGGCGGCATCTGAAGAAGTTTGATTTGGTGGCGTCAGTTCGAAGGTCCATGTAGGCCTTGTATAGTCGATTATTCTCCGCGAGTAAGTTGCTGATGTCGGCGTCATTGTCGCCAAACCATACCCACGGTTGATGGTGTGTGCGTTTGAGGGTGGTGGACTGGATGACGTTCCGCAGTTGACACCATCGTATCTCCACGGTGGCGGTATCATCTAGAGCATGCAGGTCCTCCAGTTTCTAGGTTATCTGGTTGATGAAATAAAAAGATTGAGCAGGCAAATTTTAAAAAAGAGTATTTAACTTACCTGGCGGTCACTTATCTTGGGGTTGAAATCGGAGCCTCATCTTGGAGATAACAAGGCGGTGATCCGTCCAACAATCGGCATCGCGGATCGCCCTGGTTACCAGCACCTCCTGCCAATCTCGCCTCTGGATGAGGACCTAGTCCAGCAGCTGTCAGCGCCACGACCGAGGGTGCATCCACGTGGCCTTCTCCCGCGTCGGAAGGCGGAAGAAGGTGTTGGTCAACAGGAGACGGTGTTCCGCACAGGTTCGCAGAAGAAGGAGACCGTTATCGTTACAGCTATCGAGACCGTGGGGGCCTAGCAGTCCCTGCCAGGCAGCGTGGTCTCTCCCGACGCGAGCGTTGAAGTCACCAAGGACAATAAACTTGTGCGCCATCGGCACAGTCGCCAGGAGGATGTGCAGGTCCTCGTAGAATTTGTCCTTCACCGCATCAGATCTCGTCGTTGGGGGAGCGTAGGCACTGATGATGGTGGCGAACTGGTCTCCCCGAAGAGGCAGGCGGAGGCTCATCAGGCGATCATTGCTACCCTGTGGCAGACGGGGCAGACATCTCACGATGTCTTTCTAGCCCCTTCATCCATCAGGAGGCAAGCGATGCTGTCCCTAAATAGGGCTGCTTGAAAATCCCGGACGGCTGCTAAACTACACTATAGGTCACGGTTTTTTTAGTGGGCTTGGGTTGTCTACGGGACATTTGAACTGGGAGAGGTGGTACGAAGTTCGGGAGTTAGACCTACTGTGTGTGGAGGCACACACAACATCGGAGACCCTCACCTGGTTAAGCCCACCGGTCGTGACGGTTACCCAGGGTGTGGCCGCTGGGAAAAGCCCAGCGACGGGGAGCCACAGGTGAGAGTTGGGTACGAGTAAAAGGCGGCCACAGGATCATTCACCACCTGTAAGAGACAAATGGTGCGACCAAATGCTATCTGTGTGGTGCTACCCCGAACTAGTATCCCTGACAGTTCGACCGTCGATTTCGACGAGGTTCACCGTATGCTTCGCACCAGGTAGTGCAGGGACGGTGACTTGCGCGCGATTTAGTTTAAAGTGATAGCAGCCTTGCGCTGTAGTAACTGAACTCCCTCCTCCTCCCCAACCTGAGCCCGGTGTCAAGACAGAGTCAAGAAGACCGGAGATGGGAGAGAGTGCAGGTGGCTGGCGCGACCGGATCCGCCCCTGGGTGTACCATCACACCTGACTCGGATTTCACAGAGTGGGAGTGCCATAAAGGCCACATTAAGAAGGAGCCATTGCAGCCTGACTCTCAGTCCACCAGTCAGCCACTCCACACAAAACACACATTGGACTGACCACGCGATCCGAGTTATCCCGTCAGTTGGCAACCTTCCAAGCCACGGCTATTAGCGCACCGTGATATTTTCAAGCGCG
>WEDG01002790.1:0-29787 GCA_017591395.1 Schistocephalus solidus | reverse complement strand
TCTGATGAAAGTTTCCTCGCCAAACGTTACGCCGTTTTTCCTCTATAGCAGGCGCAACGGAGAATAAGGAGTAGTCCCACATAAGCACCACATGATCACTACGACCGAGCAATAAATGCGCCTTATCTTTCAAAAACACTTTTAAAAAACAATAAATGATAGGAAGAATATCCAGGAACGACTCAGCCGTTTGTAGAGGTCAAAGGTCCTGGATAACTTCAGATCTTCAAGGGGTTTTGCACTTTTGGTTCACTGAGCGGTTGTCAGTTTGTATTGGTGTAGAGGTTGTTTTTGTCAAGTCCACGAAGGTGATAAACAAATTTCAATTTGATGTCGTTTTGTGAGGTAATTCGGCACAAGAAAAATTCCCGAAAATTTCAAAGAGCAATTACGTTCGTGCAGTGACAGTTTTAATGTCAGAATCAGCACAAGCGATGTGTTAACGATTTTCAAACTGTCCAAGCCGGAGAACAAAAATATACGTTGTTCCTATTTTGATTAAGATAATAAAATATGTAAAAATAGTGTCAACAAGGGCTAAGCCCGTACCCCTCAAAATATGCAATATACAAGAAAATATTTTAAAATCATGGAAGGATAAAAAGGAAAATATTCAGCAACTGTACACTCTCAAAAAGATAAGGACCCGTTATTCGTGTCATTGTCATCTGAACATAGTCACAGTGACACATGACTACTGACAGGCCAGGTCAAACAATCCATTGTAAAAGAAGCCAGGCGGATTAGGCCACAGTATATGTCGTTTCAGGAAACGAAAACTTGTTTGCTTTAAATAATCGCCCTAATGCCAGATTTCCGCTTAATAAGATGCCTATGCTCCAGACTCTGGCGTTCATCCACCGCACGGACATTGTAATATTTAGAGAGACATGGGTAGCACCCTGTGTATCGGAATCTGAACTCTCTATTGTAGGCTACGCTTACATTCGGAATGATGGACACGAGGGCCACGGCGGAGGAAGCTATATCTATGTAAAGCAACCTTTTACATTTCTGCTGCTGGACTTTCGCCAATTAACCGTGGTAGAAGAGAGCTGTTGGCTTGGAGTTGTCCTAAAAAATAGTATTCTTTACTCGTTTGTTATGTCTATCGCACCCAATGCCAGCGAGGATTACGATCTTTGTCTCTCGCAGGCATTTCACGCCACAATTGACTTAAATCTGAAGTACTGGTTGATTGCAGGTTACTGAAATCTTCCTGAAGTTCATTGGTTTCCACCTTCTGGTCCTGCAAAGTTGGAAGACTTACTTGGGGCCATAGACATATGCATGTGGGACCAGGTAGTTTATTTTCCCACCCGAGGATCAAACATACTTGATCTTATTTTCTGTAGAGGTTTTCAGTCATTGTCGGTGTCACCTTTAGATCCACTTGGGAGTTCTTGCCATGCTATAGCACTTTCTTCACTAGAACTCAAGGGTGATGAAACAATTTCCAAAACAATTTATAGTTTTTCCGTGATTTCAGATCAGCAAATATGGGTGAATTGCTAACACATCTCAATTCCAACGATTGGAATAACTTCTTTATATGTTTGGATGTGAATGTTTGTACTGAGAATTGTACCAAGTTCTAGGTTCACTCATTTCTCGTTTTGTTCCCCGTCAGAAAATAATTAATATCAAGGATGACGTCTACCTACCTTTATCATTCCGCTGTAGACTGTGTAGACTATCCCGTCGTTTTCATTTACAAAACGACACTTCCGTCCTGCCCTTGATCCAATAAATCTTTGAAGAGGCTAAGAGACTGACTGATGAAAAACGACTAGCTGATGAGGTCAACTTTGCCAAAACCCTTCGTCAAATTTTGCAAAACTCTTTTTGCGCACAGTTAAAGCGCAGAGAAAAACGCAGCACGCCGTACTTCGAGACACCTTTGAAAACCCTGTAGCTGATGCTTAGTCGAGAGCTGATAGCTTCAATGCTTTCTTGTCTCGAACGTTTAGTGAAAATTCTCTTTCTTTCTTTCCTAACGTCCGGGTTTTGACCGGTAACATCCTCGAAACCATAGCCTTTACCCTCTGGGAGGTGACCTTAGCCATTTGGCGTTTTTGTCAATTTTACATTCCTGGACCAGATGGCGTCTCGTTTAGTGTTCTAAAGGTGGATGGAAATGATATATTTCCGTCCCTCCTGTATAAGTTATTTAATCTAACTCTGGAAAGTGAAACATTCCCTTTGTTATGGAAGGAATCGCACGTTCTGCCTATGCACAAACTCGGCCGACCTACGTCATTTGACGACTTTAAGCCACTAAATACACTGCCAGCAGTCTCGAAGATCATACAGACCTTGATCAAAGACAAGATGGTGCGTCACCTAACAGAGAATAACCTACTTAATGTGGTTCAGCGTGGGTTCCTACAAAGAGGTCTTGTAATACCTGCCAGCTCTCATTCTTTGATCATGTGCTGCAATCTAGAAACAGTGGTTTTGCAATGAACACCGTATACTTCAATTTCACGAAGACTTTTGATCGTGTTGGCCATGATCTCCTACTGCTAAAACTTGCATCCTTCGGCATAGGTAACAAGCTTCTGAACTTAATATCCTCCTATTTGAATGCTCGCGTACAACGGGCTACAATTTCTGATGTTATCTACAACCCTATGCATGCGAGGAGTGGAATTATTAAGGGTATAATGCACAGCCCGCTTCTATTTTGCCTCTTTTTCAACGATGTTCCTGATTGTTTTCAGTATGGTAGGCCCTTTATGTACGCTGACGATTTAAAAGTTGCCTATCGATATAAACCGGTCGATTGCAATATCGTGCTTTAGCTCTTAAAAAAAGGATCTTCAGGCCTTCGCTCAGTGTTGTCGCACACGGAGCCTCTCGCTTTCTTGGCACAAGTGCTCCGTTATGGTTATTGGCGACAGCCATCAGCGCCATCTAAGCATAGATGGTCACGACCTAAATTTGACCGGAATTATAAAGGATCTGGGCATATCAAATTCAAGTAGTCTTAATCTGTCAGAGCACTGCGCCCTTATTGTCTCGAAAGCACGCCAAACGAATGGATTTATTCTCAGAAATTTCAAAACCGTCAATATTAGAATCAGCTTTTATAAAATGTATGTCAGACCCAGTCTGGAATACTGCTCATTTCTATTTAGTTTTCTGCACGCTAGTGAACAGAAGAAGATTGAATCAGTTCAGCGCTTCTTTACAAAAAGAGTTTTCTATTCAGTACACCGAAAAATGTCCTACCAACAACGCTGTGAGCCTACAAGCCTCAACCCCTTGTGGCTTCGCAGATTACAGAAGGGACAATTTTTACAGTTTTCACCTTTAAACGGTTGTTCCTTTAACCCCTTTGCATCTTCGAGACAGCTCATCAACTCTCGGCGCACCAGTCATCGAGATGTATTTTTATTTCTATCTGTGGCATGCACCGTTATATACGGTCAGTTTTTTTTCTGAAAAAGCTATAGCGATCTGGAATAAGCTACCCAGAAGTATAAAAATTCAGAAATGCTATCCTTTGTTTACGAGAGCTTTTACTGGTTTTCTACATTCAAGACACCTTCCAAAAATTGTGGGCGCTGACTCTGTTGAAGCTCTCTTCCGTTCTGGTGGCGTTCATGGACTCTGAATCCTGTGCTGGACTTTATGCTGAGGGCAATATTGCTGGCTCTGCAGACCTTAATCGGTTTATTCCTCAGTCGACATTGAACAGCCGTTCGCCGACACACATGCTGGTGCAGAATACTGGATCCATAACACTGAAAGGAGAAGTACCTCACCATGCACCTGTGTCAATGCTTTCCTGTCCTGAACTTTAATCTCTCAGTAAGCTGCAGTTTTTTCTCCTGAAAACACTTGAAAGAACGATCAGGAGTTTTTTCACTGTCAAATCGACCCTCCTTTGTGTATTTCTTTTGACCTTGCCTGTAAACTGGCAATAAATAAATGAATAAATGCAGCCATAGGGCAACTTTCGAAAATAGTAGTTTGCGGCAGCCTTACAGGCCCAAAACTCATGAAGTGACACTTACAAGATAAGAACTTCATTACCCATGTGGAGCTTTATGCCGAAAGTGTCTAGGTCCGAATGAATTTGTCTTAGGCATCGTTCGACCGTTGAGTTAGAGAACGAATAAACGCATTTAAGTTCATCAGCATAAATATAAGATCAAGACTGTTTAGTTATCGATGAAATATCATTTATGTAAATTAAGAACAATAAAGGACATAATACGGTACCTTGAGGGATATCACTCACAATCGGGGTAGCACTTGAGTATGAGGACCCCACTAAATCTTTTTTGTTTTCGATCATATAAGTATGATCTAATAAAGTCAGTAAGTGGACTACGAAATCTTATAGCCTCTAGTTTAACTAAAAGTCGTCTATGAGTCACTGTATCGAATGCCTTACTAAGATACAAATACATAACTACTGCAGCTAGATGCTCATTACGAAGAGAGGTTAGTCTATTAAGAAAATAAATAAAGCAGGTTTCAAAAGAGCGGTCTGGTAAATAGCCATGCTAAGAGGAGCTGAGAATTTGATTACTTATACCAGCTGACATATCCTTTTCTTAACCCCTATGGTGTTTTTATACTGGAAAGTTATATTCCTACACCTTTAAGATATCCCTCTCAGGCTTTTTTACTGAGATTCTTTTTACCAATAATTATGGTGCATTTGGCAGTTTACCTCCTAACCACAATAACTTCCAATTTAATTTTCCACCTCCAAATGTTTTTGTTTAAATAACTTTAACCCTAGTTTGGATACTCCAACTACACAAAATGTCATATTACTTAACGCTAGATCTGTTATAAATAAGATGGCCTAACTGAGAGCCATTGCTTTCCAGTTAATGCGTGATGTTTTATGTATAACTGAATATTGGACTCATGCCTTAATTTCCAACTCTTTGCTTGTTACAGAGCAGTATGATCTCCATCGTCAACACCGCATGAGTAAGCGTGGTGGTGGTTGTCTTCTCTATATTAAAGCATCATTTAAGCACTTCCCATTTGATCTAGATGCCACGTCATTCTCTGGTATTTACTGCTTCGCATCCATTATCCTGCCGCCCAGACAAAAGGCAATTGTCCGATGCATTTACAACCCGCCTACTTCATCATCCAATGATGATACAATACAATGTTTCATTTTTAAATTGGTTTCCGAGTCCAATTTTAACATTAAAAAATGGCTGGGGATTTTAATTTTCCTGAAATTGACTGGATTTTAAACTTTTGTCCACCCAGATTTCAACCTGTCCTAGATACCCATAATTTTTGTAATTTGTCCCAGCTAGTTCGTTCTTCAACGAGAGACAAACATATTGTAGACCTGATTTTCACAAACTATATGGCTCCCTTCTTCGTTGATTTTAGGTGGAACCTCCTCCAAACTGACCATACATTTATTCACTATCGCCTTCTGTTTGTCTAATCGACAAAGACTAGCACCGTTCGTACCTATCATGTTTTGGCTTCGCAGATATGAACTTAATTAATAAATTTGGCCTCATTGAACTGGCAGCATCTATTCTCCATGAACGACGCAGGAACTCTCTGTGACTTCATGTCAGTCTTTTCAAATAACATCCTGGAATTTGTGCCAACCACAGTTGTCAAGCCCTACGCTTCGGAATCCACCTTTCCTCACTTTTTTGCCAAGACTAAAGAAATTGAGGAGGCAGCTAAAAAAGTAATCTACTAGTTCGTTATCTGTACATCTAAGAATTGCAGAGATTTATGAATTTGTCTTGCACGTGACAGACAGAGGGAATCTTGTACACGCAGCAAGCCAAAATTGGCAAAATCTGTTGTTCAACTGTTCCGCCGTTGATCCTCTTCTAAACGAGGTTATGAAATTTCCATTAGTAAATGAGAATAAGAACTTCGTTATCGAAAACTCTGACGAGGCATAATTGTTAAGTGCGTCCTTCGCAAATCCTCTTACGATGAAATCTGAATCGGTTCCAACGTTTCGGAAATCCTCATTCAATGTTATCAGCACCATTGATTTATCTTAAGAACTAATTCATAAGGAAATAATTCGTCTTAACACCTCGCACTCTTTGGGGACTGACAGTATTTCAAACTCAGTTATCAAGAGATGGTCGAGTTTCCTCGATTGTTTTATCATATATTATCAGTTTACCTTTTAAAGTGATTCATTCCTGACTCATGGAAGACATATTTTATTCTTCTTGTCTTCAAGTGGGGATCTCGTTCGATCGTAAATAATTATCGGGGCGTTCACAAAACCCCGGCTCGAGCAAAATTCCTTGAAAAAATATTTAAAATCACATTCTCGACTTTTGCCTAGAAAAAAGCTTTTAAGTGACATGATATATGATTTTCAACCTGGAAGATAATGTGGAGTGTGTCACTTAGCTTTGCTTAACCTTGTCACTTCCCTTCGTAATGAGCAGCTGTCAATGTTTGTGATCTACTTTGACCTGAGCAAAGCGTTTGACAAGATAACGCACAGACGTCTTCTGGTGAAACCTGAAGCCCTCGGCATCCGGCCTCCTCTCCTTGACTTCATTTTTTCCTACTTGTCTAACCACAGCCAGAAAGTCTTAGTAGGTAAAAGCTACTCGGCACCTCCACTGATCACGAGTGACGTGTTTCAAGGCGCGGTTATAGGTCCCCTCCTTTTCATTCTTTGCATAAACGAAATTGCAACTTTACTGAAAAATTCTCAAAATTTTTTTTATGCTGACGATTACAAGTGCAATTATTCATTTTGTAAAGACACCAGCAATAGTTTTGTTGATAAAATGAGCACTGATCTACTTATGCTCTCATGTTGGAGCACTAGTTGGCAGATGGAATTTTCTCCATCCACGAGCAGTTTCATGTGACTTGGCCCGCCGAGCTTCCTGAACGCCTAGTATTTCAAAAAAGTACACTTTAAGAACGATCAACCATAAAAGACTTAGGCCTAAGTTTCATGAATAAGCTATTATAATCGCCTCATGCAGATAGAATTTCTGCAAAAGCTGCAAATATATGTCGTTTTATATCACATAATTTCTTCGTTCTCGAAATAAAGTTAAGACTGTACCGCATGTTTGTTCTTCCTATCCTAGAATACTTCTGTCCCCTCTGAGCTGATGAACGCCTATGAGCACAGTTAGCTTGAAAAAGTTTAGAGAGCTTTTACTCGAAGACTATTTTCTCATCTTGGATCCAATATCTATTATACGGATAGATGTCAGGTAGCAAACATTAAATTTCTGTGGGTAAGTAGACTCGAAGCCGGTCTCTTATTCCTGTTTCGCGTTAACTCTAGCCCAAATTTCACACAAATTAACGCCCTCTCTCCGGTAGATCGATCTTTTGCCGGTTGTACTTCCTCCATGATCATTTCACCCCCCTCTCTCTACAACTAACTGTTCTCAGTTTTTTGCCTCCAAATATCCTTTCATCTGGAATAGTCTTCCACTTGAAATTAGATTGTCATCTACATTATCGATTTTTAAAACCAAAAAACGCAAACATTTAACTTCGGAAGATATTAAGTTCTTTATATCTGTTTGCTTCCCAAACTCGCAACTTTTGGATTTTGAAAAGGGCCCTCCTGGTATTTGAGACAGTTTCCTTGACATTGTATTGGTTTCTAAAAATGTTTCCATTAACCTCTGCAGAGTCAAGCTTTACAGTCACTTTTCGTCCCCTTCTTTTCAACTGTCATCGAAAACGCTTCCCAACCTTGATACGTTCCTCCAATTTTGAAACACTGACGATGGTCTTCTAAATATGTTGATGATCGTGGTGGGTTCTGATGTTTTCACCACCTTGTTGGTCGACTGTGCCGTCAGCAAGGTCGCATCTCTGTGATGATCTCCTGGCCTTTACTTTCCCCTCTTCGTTTCGACCCTGTTGTCTGTGATGAGTTACTCCTTTCTCCATTCCAAGATGGTTATAAGCAGAAGCTCTAGCTTTAATATTATTTCTCACACAACAAGGAGCGTTCCAAACCCTCATATGTTGTCAGCAACCTCACAGTACTATCTCATTGCATCGTACCAATCCCATCAACTCTAGCTATTAATTTCTTAGAGAAGCAGTTTTTTTCCTAATTCCTCTTTTTAAATTGGCAGCTCGCCAAACTGCGCCCTCAATTTAACTGTTGAAGTTTTTAACGATTCTTTTCTAGTTCACCGAATATGCCAAAGATAGTTGACTATTGTTTTAAAAATGGCAGATCATTTTGAATCGGATATGCCACTCATTTCTGCTGTTCATATGGCTGTTCACATAGTGTAGCAATTACCCACTTTGTATTTATTTATACCACAATACTATGTTTGAAATGATGGGGCCATCTGGGCCTTAATATACAATTTATTTGTTCATTTATTGATTTTTTTGGAACCAACGTAACAAACCGTAATCTGCACGTGAATCTCCAACTGACATTTTGCATTGTAAATGATTGGATTGATGTCTGGTTTTGAGGACTTTTATAAAGTGTTTGTCACGAACAATCACCAAATTAACCCACTTGAATCGCGAATTCAACAGAACAGGCTAGATAAGCGCAAGTTGTCCTTCTCTTTCAGAGGGTTTAATCTATGGAATACCCTCCTTAAAGATGTTGTGATGACTCCATGGATGGAAAGCTTTAAAAGGAACTGGCATATTATTAATGTCCGGAAAGAACGGACATAGTGTATGAGTGTGCCTCACCGTGTTCTGCTCAGCAGGCAGGGGCTATAAAGACGCATGCGCGTGATACTGGTCCGTTCCGAACGCCATATTTAGGAGGTAGACCTCCTTCGAATGCACTATGTTGAGAAACGCACCACAGTCTAAAGGGTTGATAAAATATAACCAAAAGTGAGAATATACATCAGATTGATGGTGTCCAGCTGGAACAGAAAGCCGCTTAACCTAAATTTAAACAGATTGCAAAGTTCTTTTATCACCTTATTAAGACACTAGGTCGCACCTTCTAATACTGCTAAAGAGGTGAAACTGTAAAGATGGAATCAAAGTTTCTCAATTTCCTCTAGTAGCCCAGCTTACTAGCAGATTACTAGCGCCGACCCGGAAGTCCATAAAATCTTAACTCTTAACCCTATTGGTTCTTTTCGATCTACAACGTATGATTTACGCATACCCATCGGTCTATTCTATGTTAACCTATCAAATCATCTGGAGAACACGACATAAATACCGAGGAGAATTGAGGCTCATCACTTTTGGAACGGAGACCGTCCTCTGACGCTTCTCCAGCCATCGCCTTTCCTTCTCCTATGGACCTCCCGAAGACCTCCCCAGGACAGCCAATCCCCACCAAAGGATCCTCGCAGGACCAAGCCCCCAATAGAATATCAACTTCTAGCTTAAAATAATCCCTTAACTCTTCACCTTGCCTACTGTCTTGTTCTTTCTTGGGCGTCGTTAATTTGGATTCGTTGCGCATCTAATACGGACCCACTACATTTTGGTGGCAGCGGTAGGATATAAATGTCCAAAGATTTGATAACTAGGCTAGTCCAAGCGATGGAGCGAGTTTTAAGCTCTGGAGGCCGTCCACCTAAGTCAGAGAAGCTTACGGTGTATGATGACTATGACTTGTTGGAGGACCGCATGAAAGTTTACTTGGAGGCCGTAGACGAAGGTGCCCGACTAGCCGCCATCCTGGGACGGCTAGACAACAAAGTGTACACGGTGGCCAGGGCTGCCAACCTTACCGCGTCGCTCACTCCCGCGACCATCTTCGAGCGTCTGCGGCGCGAATTCGGACGGTCGTCGATGCCTTGGGTTGCCCGGCCGCCCTCAAAAGTCGCTGACAACACGCCGGCGAGTCTGTCATAGACTTCCAGCGACATCTTCGAGTCCTTGCCCGTCAAGCCTACCAAACCGAGTCCTTCACCAAGCTCGAGGCCAGGATTTTGGAGAGCTTTGTCGACGGGATCTCTCTCCCTGAGATCAGGCGCCAATTCCTCCGCGACCCCTCAGCAGCATCAAGGTTGCCCTCGATATTGCTCGGCGAGAAGAGGCCATTTATACGGTCTGTCCCTTGGTCCAAGTCTCCTCCCCATCAGCCTTTGGGTTTCATCAAGCTCCTGCCGCCATACAGGACTCTCCAGTCGATGTCTTTGTCATGGGACAGCGACAGAGCCGCGGCATCGGCAAGCAAATGGCTCAATCGCAGTGGGGCACTCCTCAGCCCACTTCTCCTTGGCGTAGCTCTCCACAACCCCAAACTCCTTGGCGCGGTCCTCCACAGCCGACCTCTCCTTGGCGAGGCTCTCCACAGTCTCCTCGACGCGGGAACTGGAGGCAACAACGTGGTCGTCAGACCCGCCCTCCACCTTCCCCAGGTGTTCATGCGATCACCTCAAGTGAGGAAGAAGCGCTTGGTAAGTGCATATTTATATCTGATATGCTTATTGCAAACGTAGGTTAGATGCCACACTACCTTGCTATAGATGCAACCATAGGAAATAATAAGTTGCCATGCTTAGTTGATTAAGGAGCCGGCTGCTCCATCATTAGGCAGAACATTTTCCTTCAGCTTCAGGCTAGAGTGAAGTATTGCACAAAACCTAAGGTCAGCCTGAAGTCGGCAAACGGAGCCACTTTGCGACATAAAGGCATGATAGAGCTTAATTTGGAAAAAGGTCACGTTATTTTTAGTCATAAGTTTGTTGTCTGTCCTGACATTGCGTGGAACTGTATATTAGGTGCTGACTTTCTTCATGCATTTAAATGCTCCTTAGATTTTAACGCTAACACTCTCCATGTCGGTGATACTGAGGTGCCTTTCAGGACCGAGGTACCAGATAGTCAACATGTAGCTAATGCATTTAGGTTACAGGAGGTTAATAATTTGGTGCCCCCTACTCTTGACAAGGATAGCTCGTCTAAGTTATGTAGTTTGATAGAGGAGCTTAAAGATATCTTCGATTGGGACGGCCGTTCACTCGGACGTACTAATGTGGCTCAGCATGAGATTGATACAGGTGTGACTCGGCCCACGAAGATTCCTCCTATGCGATTACCCGTGTTCTACCAAACACAGTTAAAGGCAATGATCGATGATATGTTAGACCGGAAAATTATCAGGCCATCCAATTCACCTTGGTCGTCTCCGGTCGTGTTAGTTATGAAGAAGGATGGCACTATGCGGTTATGCGTTGACTATGGCAAATTAAATGCAGTGACAACTAAGGATTCTTTCCCTCTGCCCAGGATTGATGCAACCCTAGATGCCCTTTCGGGTAATCAGGTATTCTCTACTCTATATCTAGCAGCCAGTTACTTGGAAACCATGGCACTATGCGGTTATGCGTTGACTATCGCAAATTAAATGCAGTGACAACTAAGGATTCTTTCCCTCTGCCCAGGATTGATGCAACCCTAGATGCCCTTTCGGGTTATCAGGTATTATCTACTCTAGATCTAGCAGCCGGTTACTGGCAAGTAGAAGTGCGACCCGTTGACAGAGAGAAGACTACTTTCGCAGTCCCCTCGGGTCTTTAAGAGTTTGAGACAATGCCTTTTGGCCTAGCTAATGCTCCAGGTACGTTTCAACGGCTAATTAATCAAGTCCTGGCTCAACTCATTCCCAAGTCATGCCTAGTTTATATGGATGACATAATTGTTCTTGGTAAGGATTTTGACAGTCATAGTAGCAATGTCCGTGCCATGTTTACCAGTCTCCGACAGGCTAGTCTCACCCTTAAGCCCTGTAAATGTGTTTTTATTAGACCTCGTGTCAAGTTTTTAGGGCATGTAGTCTCGGCCTCTGGCATCGAAACGGACGAGGATAAAGTTAGGCAAATCCGTGAGTGGCCCACCTCTATGGACGTAACTGAAGTCCGCAGTTTTCTAGGATTGGCTTCTTACTATAGAAGATTTATCAAAGACTATGCTCACATAGCTGATCCGCTTCACAAGCTGACCCAGAAAGAAGTACAATTTAAGTGGACTGCTGGTTGTACTAGTAGCTTCCAGACGTTGAAGGATAAGTTGTGCACCACTCCTATTTTAGTTTTTCCTGACATAAGCAATGACGCCAGGAAATTTATTCTAGATACCGATGCTAGTGACACTGCCATAGGCGCCGTCCTCTCCCAGCAACAACCAGATGGTACAGAGGGAGTCATTCAGTATCTAAGCCGATCCCTGACAAAAGCAGAACGCCGTTACTGTGTGACCAGGAGGGAGATGCTCGCACTCACCCACTTCGTGGAGGAATGCCGGCCATACCTCCAATACCGACCTTTCATCGTGCGCACGGATCATAGCTCTCTGACCTGGTTGCAGAACTTTAAGAACGCTGAAGAACAGGTTGCTAGGTGGCAAGAGAGACTAGCCGGGTATGAGTTCGAATGCATATACCGTCCAGGATGTCAGCACAATAATGCTGATGTTCTCTCTCGGAAGCCCTACCTTCCCCATGGCGAATGTCCGTCATGTACAGAAATTAGCATTAGTACCATGTCCTACAAGACGACCAAAGCCGTCTATGGGCGCAAGCTCAGCAAGGGGATCCTCATATTGGACCGATATATCATAGGAAGTTAAGTGGCTCTCGACCACTTAGTGCAGTTGAACTGAGAGGCCATAGTAAAGAGACGCGTTGCTTGCACACGGTGTGGGAAAAACTCTTTATGGATAATGACGTTTTGTTCTATCGGGATGGTGAACAATACCCGCGACGTATTCTTCTACCCTTATCCATGGTAGGCGAGGTTCTTAATAGAATCCGCACACAGTTTGGACACGTGGGCATCCATAAGACCGAATGGGCCCTTAGGCGCCGATACTACTGGCCTAACTTGAAGCGGTCAGTATGGAACTTTATTCGGTATTGCACCCTGTGCAATCAGATCAAACCGCCACGACAGCTGAATAGGGCTGCTCTTCAGCCTATTCTGACGGGATACCCCAACGAACGTGTGGGCGTTGACTTAGTTGGACCACTACCGCCATCAGTTCGGGGCAACCGATATATTCTAGTGATTGTTGATTTCTTTACCAAAATGGATGAAGCGGAACCCCTTCCCAACATGTCGGCTGAAACTGTTGCCCAGGCCATCTTTAACAATTGGGTATGTAGATGGGGCGCACCAGAATTGATCCATTCGGATCGAGGGTCCTCGTTTGAAAACGCGGTCCTTCACAGTCTGTGTTAATAATTAAGGGTCAATAAGACGCGCACCACGGCTTACCATCCGCAAGGAAACGGTCAAGCAGAGCGGACGAATAGGACGCTAGTTGGTTTACTTAAGGCTTTTGTAGATCGTCAGGCTCCCTTCACGTGGGATGATGAGTTGCCAGCATGCATGCTTGCATACCGCTCCACGATTCACTCTTTGACACAACAGACGCCTTTCGCACTCACCTGTGGTCGTGAAATGCGAATACCAGAGGATCTACAGGTACCTCTTGAGAATAATCAAATACCGGTTGGTTCTTACGTCGCTGCAGTCCACAATAAAATGCACATAGCCACTGAGGAAGCACGGATACACTTACAAGGAGCCCAGAGGCACCAAAAGGAACACTATGACAGGCTGGCACATGGGTGTCCATATGATGTCGGTGATGTTGTGTTACTCAGGGAACATGCGATTCCCCTTGGATTACCGAGTAAATTAGTAATGGACTGGTCAGGGCCCTCTACCGTCACCAGAATGCTCTCTGATACGACCTGCGTCATTCAAGATCGAAATCGACCTTTCACCTCTGAGTTCACGGTTCACTTTAATCGAATTAAACTGGGGGAAAGGCCAATGGAAAATAACCACAGAGCAGAACACCAAGGCAATGCAGTGCGTTACGTAGATCATGAGGGGGTCAAGAGGTGGCTTGAAATCCCACCCGAAGGTGGAGAAGAAACCGTAATGCCTTATAACCTTCAAAATTCAAGGGACACCATACGTTTGCTAGATGACATTGAGCTCGCTGAGGACATCGACAACTATACGCAGGAGGGGGCAATGTAAAGATGGAATCAAAGTTTCTCAATTTTCTCTAGTAGCCCAGATTACTAGTGCCACCCCGGAAGTCCATAAAATCTTAACTATTAACCCTATTGGTGCTTTTCGATCTACAACGTATGATTTACGCATACCCATTGGTCTATTCTATGTTAACCCATCAAATCGTCTGGAGACCACGACATAAATACCGAGGAGAATTGAGGCTCATCACTTTTGGACCGGAGACCGCCCTCTGACGCTTCTCCAGCCATCGCCTTTCCTTCTCCTACGGACCTCCTCAAGATCTCCCTAGGACAGCCAATCCCCACCAAACGATCCTTGAAGGACCAAGCCCCCAATAGAATATCAACTTCTAGCTTAAAATAATCCCTTAACTCTTCACCTTGCCTACTGTTTTGTTCTTTCTTGGGCGTCATTAATTTGGATTCGTTGCGCATCTAATGCGTGCCCACTACAAAACTGTGCGAATAAAACAATCGTTAGAGTCATCGAGCGTTCGTTATTATTGTCGATCCCGAAAAAATCAACAAACCAATCAACCAATCAACCAATCAACAAACAAAGTAGAAACTGGAATAAGTAATTATCCCGCGAATTGGACATTTGTCCAATCGTCAATTACTTACAAGGCGTGTTTGTGAGTTTTACTTAACTTTTATGTTTTACGTTAACACTGCAGGGTATTATTTAATTTCTTGCTTACTATCTGTAACGTCACGTCCAAATCGATGTTGGTTGATTTTAAATGTTTAAAGCATGAAATATAAGCAGAATTTACCTATCTTGACACCCGCTTTCTGGGGTTCATGAAATGCAGACATTGTGATATTTCGTTCGTATCAGGGTAGTTTCTAAGATAACTGAGCTATATATGCGAGTTTATGGTTTAAGACTTCGTTCTGCACCTTAATTTCGCCTGATTAATAAACGCTTTTACGTTTTGCATGGGTACACAAATTTGTGTTTGGCCCCTGATAACGGCACATAAAAATGTATATCGTATCGAATTTATGAGATTGATTGCTATGGGCTTCTACAGATATCTTGAAATGTCGTATGATGTCTGACTCTAGATATTAAGTCACTAGGGACGGGCCCAATCCCCCTTTATTCAGTTCTGCAAAAACAGACTTCAAGCCCTTCTCTGGCTCTGTTGTATTTGCTCGGCTGAACTGGCGTGCCAACTATCCCGAATTATTTTGTCAGTGTACCGCCTAGAACGTGTGATAGATGATGGTCATTTTAACGCCGTCGGCCAACAACATGGGGCCAGCCAAGTCGATAATTTTGATAATACATGAAGAGTAAAAACAGCCACGCTTTCCATACACGTACACCAATCGTTGAAGTTGTAGAGGAGCGAAAACCAAGGTAATGGGCGGTTTACCACGATGTACAAATAATAAAAAAGCATTGATACGGGCTCGTTGGTCATGCTCCATCATATTCTTAGTGCACGGTGTTTTCTTATATTCAGGCCGGTCTTCCTGCTGACTGGAATCTCTAGGTTAATGCGGCTCTAGAGGCTATTGCGGCCGTCCTATTTATCAGGATAGTTCTTTGCCATGTTCAGATGAACACATAAGGTGGAAAAGGTAGGTTGTAAAATGCTCATTTAGTTTTCTTTCGAGACCTCGGAGGTCCTTCCAGTGGATGTACGGCTTCTTCCATAGCTTCCTCTCTAATATTGCTATTTCCTATCTCTATGCCACACAGTTATAGGGAATGTTTCTCAAGGTCGATCTTAATATGTCACACACCTTCCGTGTTGGCCAAATTTTGTGCTGGGCTATTTTCCTACCTCAGGGCCACATTTGGACGCATCCCCAAGCCCTATTTGGATGTCCACCAATTACTAGTCGCTTTCCAGTTACAAAAGTTTTCATGAATTCTCATCTTCACATTAAAAGCACTATCCCCATGGCGTACCTTTAGTTCATCTTGAAATCCTACAAACACGAAACCGAATAAGTACGCTATGCCTTCATCTATCGTTCAATGTGTCGTCAGTTAAGTATACAAACAGGATGCGTGGGTGCTCAATCGAACCACCTCTGTACTGAACACCTACAATTCCAAGCGTACTTTCCTTCATCTGGTCATCTCTCGCTTGATAAACGTTCTTTTTTTCCCAGCTGGCATATTTCTAGTGGACAGGAAACCACACAAAATAACTGTTTGGTACAGATCTGATTTATGGCAGCAGCGAGGACCTGGGTTTCCGAGCACGAATCTCCTGTTGTCGACCATTTTTGTTAAGTACTGCTAATATGATCGAGAAAACACGGAGGATTCCGGCTTGTGGCATCCCTATCGTTTTTAAATAAGAACCACTTAGAGCAGTCTCATAAAGGATGAAATTTCAGACTACGAACATTGAATACGGGTTTCTTTGCCATAAACTCGCGTCTCCTTAAAAAGTAGAACGAAGGGATGCAACTTCACTTCATGTCATGTTCTTTGGATTCTTGAATTTGTAAGTGTTGTTTATCTTTTCATGATATTTTATAGTTTTTCAACGATATTTTTTCCCAATTTCCCTAGCGTAGGTACTGGGCTGACATTTTTGAAATTCTCGCTATTCCACATTTTCGCCACAGCGGCTGTTTCACTTAGCCCAGCAACAAGCAAACAAACAACAGTATGCCCAAAAAACAAGGAGTTGGACGAGCCCTGGTCCGACAACACAGGCAACCAAATAAGCATTCAATGTAAGCCTGCACTACTCTTAATTCAGCAGGACACCTTTCAACCCGTGGAAACTCCAGACTGTTGCAGGTTGGACTTTAAGTCAATTACCGAGCAGACTTCCCTGCAGGAGTTCCTTCAGACAGCCAATTTGTCCAGTGTAGACTTTTCAGCGCGTAATTCCTCTTTCCTTTCCCTAATGTCGTACCTCTTCAGAAAAGTTAGATGTGAGGGTTATTCCCAAGGCTGAAATTGTTGGAACGATCAGTCAGGCTGAGCGTTGCCGCCGGCAGCAGCTAGTTGAGGAGAACAAACACTGTCTAACGATACTGAAAAGGTTGGTCTAAGTTCTGCTATTGTAACTGTTTTGCCAGCTTTCTGCCTAATTTCGAAGCGATCTGCCTTCTGAACCCCCTATTTTTTTGCATTTTGAAGACCAAAACTGGTTCCGAGAATGAGTCCTCGGGATGTTGTCAACGCAGAACAGGAAGCTTACCTGGCCTGGCGCCGTGAACTTGCTCGGTATTTCATTATTTATATTCTTTCCTTAATTTTTTTCTATCAAGTTAGCTCCTTGGGTACCCAGTATCTTGTTTATTTCGGAAAGGGGAACTGCGACCTCCTTTTACAATCAAAATTTTTAGGATTTGCCTCAAAAAATCATTGGCTGATTCCTATTACATTAACTGCTTTTTTGCCCATGACCATCTGACGATATACCAGGTTTACCAACTACCAGTCGATCAACAACTCCCAGTGGAGTTGTATTGGATCATTCTTACAGACTTCTAGAAGCCGTTAGGTACTTACTTGTATTTGTTACGGCTGCAATCATGTCTGATCTGGCCGGCCTCGATTTTGTCACGTATTGTCCCTCTGCACGCGTGACGATTCGGGGCAGCAGACCTAGATAGATCAACCCATTCATTTCTCCAGCGACGGACGCTGAATACCGAAGGTCCAAGCACTTCCTTCATGTCTTGCCGAGCCGTTTCGAGCCAGGTTTTTAGTTCACCTCCTCTTCGACGCCTCAAAGTGGGCAGCGGCGCCGGATCGAGAGCAGTAGAACTCAGCTCGTGAGGCGGTTGACAAAGTAAGTGTCTAAACTACCTCAGTCGTCTTTCGTGGATGGCCTGAAATATACTCGCGATATTGTTGTAGCGAGTGCGAACTGCCAATGGTTATCACTGAAGACATCCGTCTATGGAGCAGCCAAGAAAATTTTCAGATTCACCCAGTGGCTTCGCAGTGACTGGATCAGTGGACAAACTTGCCGTTGTCTGCCCAGACGGCTCGAACCAGGTCTAACAACGACCCTTCCGTCTACCAACTCCAGAATATGACAGCAAAGTCAACTATGGATGACTGGCAGAAATATTGGTCTGGAATAGTGATGTCCATGGAACAGGCCTCAAGCGTTAGTGACATTGGCAAATTATCCGCCAAGTTAGTGGTAAGCCCTCGACACTTAGTGACTGTGCGCGATATGAATGATGGCTTTGTTGCTGACAACTCGGCCAAGGTCGATCGCTGGCGTGAGCACTTCTAGCACCTTCTCAACTTTTATGAACACCCTTGCTATCCTCTGCACCTAACTTTCATCCCTCCCCAGCTTATGCAGAGTCTTGCGACCCCAGAACTTGTTCTTGTTACGGCTGCGATAATGTCTGTTCTAGCCGACCCCGATTATGTCACGTATTCTACCTCTCCACGCGTGACGATTCGCGGCAGCAGACCTGAATAGCTAACCCATTCTTTCTTCCAGCGACAGACTCCGAATACCGAAGGTCCAAGCATCACATCCATGCCTTGCCGAATCATGTTCAGTCAGGTTTTTTAGCTGACCTATTCGACGCCTCTAAGTGGGCATCGGCGCCGGATCGAGAGCAGTAGAACTCAGCTCATGAGCCGGGCGATGCAGAACGTGCCAGAACCACCTCAGTCGTCTTTCTTGGATGGCGTGAGATATCCTAGCTATATTGTTGCACCGAGTGCTGACTGCCTCGTTTGAGACGTAGTCTATGTATCTCACTCGAAGGATGGCCCTCAGGCAACGATGGTCAAATAACGCAAGTCTTCGCTCATCTTCCACACACACAGCCCAGCTTTTAAAACCGGAGAGGAGGTCCGAACGGACAGATGCACGGCTTACGCGGATCGTCATGGCAACAGAGAGGTTGCATCGGGTCCATAGGCATTTTCGAAGGATCGAGAAAACCCGGCGAGCAGTGTCGATTCGGGAAATAATTTTGTCCTTACTCTGTCCATTCGGCAGCATTCTCGCTCCGAGGCATTTGAAACTCTACTTCAAGTTGACAGCCATTAATCCCGAAGGGTGCTTTCTCCTAATCAGGGATGCAGCTCGAAAACAATTTAGTCTTCCCAGTGTTTGTGGATAGACCGACCGAAATAGCGATCTCTTTCACCCGCGTCGCCATAGACTATAGATGACCAAAACTTGAAGCTAGCAGGATGATATCGTCAGCGTAGTCGTTGTCAGTCAGGTGGCGTCCCGGTGCAAATTCCACACCGTAAGAACCGTGTAGGGCCTTTGCGAGAATCCAGTCAATGGCGTAGTTTAACAAAATGGGCGACAGAATGTAACCTTGTTGAACACCAGATCACATATCGAAGGGTTGGGAAAAAATTGTTATGGTCGAGGTCTCGCGCAGTAGTGGAGCGATAGTAGGCCTTGATCAAGGCAATGATTTTGGCCGGCACACCATCGAGTTCCATTATTTGTCACAGGGACTCACGATGAACGGAATCCAACGCAGCGGCGAAGTCAATAAAGCAGACTGCCGTCGGTTGCTGTTAACCATGGCGGAATTCCAGAATGCGCCTCAGAGTGAATACCTGGTCCACACATCCACGCTTAGCTCGGAATTCGACTTGGTTGGGCATCGTCCTAGAGTCACGTACAGACTGAAACTGCCTGAGAGGGACACCTTCACAACACCATCGAGGAGGTCTTGCCTTCTTGAAGACAGGCAAGAGAATGCCCGAACCCCAGCCATAAGGAAATACTTCATCTCTCCACACTTGCACAATCACCTCATGAAGCCAGGGCGCCAGTGTCGACACAGGCCTTGTAGATTTCGGTGGGAATACCGTACTCTGCGGGCGCCTTGTTGTTTTATTGCATCGGCAACTGCTCCCTCGGAAGGTGGTCGCATGACACTGCATTGGCTGGAGAGAGATGAAACTCAGGTGCAGAGGATACTTACATACTTGTACTCATTACAGCTGTGATCATGCCTGATCTTCCCGGCCCCAATGATTTCACAGATTGGGCCCCTCCAAGCGTGACGATCCGCGGCAGCAGACCTAAACAGTTCAATCCATTATCTTCGCCTAGGACGGTCGCCGAATACCGAAAGTCCAAGAACAACTTCCATGTTCTGACGAACTGTGTCGAGCCAGGTTTTGAGCTGACCCCTCTTTGACGCCTCCAAATTGGGTAGTGGGGCCGGTTTCAGGGCATTAACACTGAGCTTATAAGGTGGGTGACGAGAACGGGCCCAAATTACCTCAGTCTTTCTTGGATGGCCTGGGATATCCTTGCGAAGTTTTCGCAGTGAGTGCGGACTGTCCCAATTGAGATAAAGTCTGTGTACTGAACTCGGAGAATGGTCCTTAAGCAGTGGTGGTCAAATGTCTCCAGTTTTCACTCATCTTCCATGCGTGTAGCCCAGCATTCAGACCGAACAGACGCACAATATACGCGAATCTTTGTGGCGATAGAAATTTCGCGTCGTGTCCATGGGTACTTTCTATGGCTTGAGCAAACCCAACGAGCAGCATCGATTCTTGAGACAATTTCATCCCTTACTATGTCCATTCGGCAGCAACCTCGCCCCAAGGTATTTGAAACTGTCTTCCCTCTTCAATTCTGACAGCCAACAACCTCGAGAGGTGCTTAATCCTGGGCAGGGACGCAGCTTGAAAAAAACTGTGGTCTTCCCCTGCGTTTATGGAAAAACCCGACCGTTTTAGCGACTTCATTCACCCGCGACACCATGGACTGCAGATCACCAAAGCGTGAAGCTAGCAAGGCGATAGCATCTGCGTAGTCGAGATCAACCAGCCGGCGTCCGGGTGCAATCTCAACGCCGTCCTCTTCATGCAGGGCCTTCCCAATAATCCAGTCAATAGCGTAGTTGAACAGGATGGGCGACAAAATAACCTTGTCGAACGCCAGACCGAATACCGAATTGTTGTGAAGGATTGTTACTGACCAACACTCGCGCAGTGGTTGAGCTATAATTGGCCTTGATCATGGCGATGATTTTCGATGGTAGACCATCTAGTGCCATTATCTGCCATAAGGATTCACGGCGGACGGAATCGAATGCGTCGCCGAAGTCGACAAGGCAGACGACCGTCGGCTGCTGGTAACTATGGCGGAATTTAAGGATGGGCCTTAGTGTGCATATTTTGTCCGCACATCTACACCCCGCACGAAATCCGGCTTGGTTTGGCCTTGTGCACGAGTCGCGCACAGTCTGGAATCACCTGAGAAGGACAATAGCGAAGATTTAGCAGACACGTTAATGAGACTTATGCCACGGTAGTTTTTGCAGCTCGTTTTGTCTCCCTTCTTGTGGACAGGCACAAGGATGCCTGAGCCCCAGTCATCAGGAACAACCTCGTCTCTCACGCTTGTGCAACCACTTCATGGAACCAGGGCGCCAGTATGTCGACATGGAGACTTGTAGATTTCAGAGGGTATACCGTCCCTCTCCAGATGCCTTGTTGCGCAACCTTCTTATGACATCAGTGACTTCTCCTTCAGAAAGGGGGTCACATAACACTGCATAGGCAGTAAAGCGGGAGGAGAACTCCGTTAGTGCTGGGCTCGGTATCGAAGTTGAGAAGGTTCTCGAAGCTGCTCACGCTGACCTTGACCGGGTTTTCAGCAATAAAGCTGCCATTCAAATCACGAACAGAGTCGCCTCAGTGTAGAGGGCCTACCATTAACCAGGGGCGGATAATTTGGTAGTTTTCGAGTGTCACCTACGTTTAAGGCCCTGCTCGATTGAGGTCGCTATTTCAGTCCCAATATTTCTTCCCGTCTTCCCTAGTCGATTTTGCCGTCATCTTTCTGAGTTGGCGGAAGGAAGCATCGGTGCGGGACCTGGCTCGAGCCGTCTGGGCAGACAACTGCAGGATTCTTCCGCTGATCCAATTACCGCTGCGTCGCTTAGTATACCCAAGGCTTTTCTCAGACTAATGCCTTCAGTTATGACCACTCACTACTACCTTCTCCCTCTGTTCGGGTAGTTAAACAGGACCGTATTTTTCTGTCCAGAGCATCGGCAGTGCCAGGTTGACAGATTTTGGCGATATCGGGGCGTCCAGCACGTGACATTTTGGGTGTGGATGATAGGTGCACATTCAAGCGTGTACGAACGAGAACATGATCGACTATATCCTAGTCAGTTCACAGTTCCGTAGCTGGGTTCATGATAGCAGATCGATGAGTGGTACCGAGACTGGTAATGCCTATGGGTCTGATCATGTTCTCGTTCGTACACGCTTGAATGTGCACCTATCATCCACACCCAAAATGTCACGTGCTAGACGCCCCGATATCGCCAAAATCTGTCAACCTGGCACTGCCGATGCTCTGGACAGAAAAATACGGTCCTGTTTAACTACCCGAACAGAGGGAGAAGGTAGTAGTGAGTGGTCATAACTGAAGGCATTAGTCTGAGAAAAGCCTTGGGTATACTAAGCGACGCCGCGGTAATTGGATCAGCGGAAGAATCCTGCAGTTGTCTGCCCAGACGGCTCGAGCCAGGTCCCGCACCGATGCTTCCTTCCGCCAACTCCGAAAGATGACGGCAAAATCGACTAGGGAAGACCGGGAAGAAATATTGGGCTGAAATAGCGACCTCAATCGAGCAGGCCTTAAACGTAGGTGACACTCGAAAACTACCAAATTATCCGCCTAGTTAATGGTAGGCCCTCTACACTGAGCGACTCTGTTCGTGATTTGAATGGCAGCTTTATTGCTGAAAACCCGGTCAAGGTCAAGCGCTGGCGTGAGCACTTCGAGAACCTTCTCAACTTCGATACCGAGCCCAGCACCCCCTTACTACGCGCGACGGAGTCTCCTCCCTTTACTGCCTATGCAGTGTTATGTGACCCCCTTTCTGAAGGGAGAAGTCACTGATGTCATAAGAAGGTTGCGCAACAAGGCATCTGGAGAGGACGGTATACCCTCTGAAATCTACAAGTCTCATGTCGACATACTGGCGCCCTGGTTCCATGAAGTGGTTGCACAAGCATGGAGAGACGAGGTTGTTCCTGATGACTGGGGCTCAGGCATCCTTGTGCCTGTCCACAAGAAGGGAGACAAAACGAGCTGCAAAAACTACCGTGGCATAAGTCTCATTAACGTGTCTGCTTAATCTTCGCTATTGTCCTTCTCAGGTGATTCCAGACTGTGCGCGACTCTAGCACGAGGCCAAACCAAGCCGGATTTCGTGCGGGGTGTAGATGTGCGGACAAAATATGCACACTAAGGCCCATCCTTAAATCCCGCCATAGTTACCAGCAGCCGACGGTCGTCTGCCTTGTCGACTTCGGCGACGCATTCGATTCCGTCCGCCGTGAATCCTTATGGCAGATAATGGCACTAGATGGTCTACCATCGAAAAATCATCGCCATGATCAAGGCCAATTATAGCTCAACCCACTGCGCGAGTGTTGGTCAGTAACAATCCTTCACAACAATTCGGTATTCGGTCTGGCGTTCGACAAGGTTATTTTGTCGCCCATCCTGTTCAACTACGCTATTGACTGGATTATTGGAAGGCCCTGTATGAAGAGGACGGCGTTGAGATTGCACCCGGACGCCGGCTGGTTGATCTCGACTACGCAGATGCTATCGCCTTGCTAGCTTCACGCTTTGGTGATCTGCAGTCCATGGTGTCGCGGGTGAATGAAGTCGCTAAAACGGTCGGGTTTTCCATAAACGCGGGGAAGACCACAGTTTTTTCAAGCTGCGTCCCTGCCCAGGATTAAGCACCTCTCGAGGTTGTTGGCTGTCAAATTGAAGAGGAAGACAGTTTCAAATACCTTGGGGCGAGGTTGCTGCCGAATGGACATAGTAAGGATGAAATTGTCTCAAGAATCGATGCTGCTCGTTGGGTTTGCTCAAGCCATAGAAAGTTACCCATGGACACGACGCGAAATTTCTATCGCCACAAAGATTCGCGTATATTGTGCGTCTGTTCGGTCTGAATGCTGGGCTACACGCATGGAAGATGAGTGAAAACTGGAGACATTTGACCACCACTGCTTAAGGACCATTCTCCGAGTTCAGTACACAGACTTTATCTCAATTGAGACAGTCCGCACTCACTGCGAAAACTTCGCAAGGATATCCCAGGCCATCCAAGAAAGACTGAGGTAATTTGGGCCCGTTCTCGTCACCCACCTTATAAGCTCAGTGTTAATGCCCTGAAACCGGCCCCACCACCCAATCTTGGAGGCGTCAAAGAGGGGTCAGCTCAAAAACCTGGCTCGACACAGTTCGTCAGAACATGAAAGTTGTTCTTGACTTTCGGTATTCGGCGACCGTCCTAGGCGAAGATAATGGATTGAACTGTTTAGGTCTGCTGCCGCGGATCGTCACGCTTGAGGGGCCCCAATCTGTGAAATCATTGGGGCCGGGAAGATCAGGCATGATCGCAGCTGTAATGAGTACAAGTATGTAAGTATCCTCTGCACCTGAGTTTCATCTCTCTCCAGCCAATGCAGTGTCATGCGACCACCTTCCGAGGGAGCAGTTGCCGATGCAATAAAACAACAAGGCGCCCGCAGAGTACGGTATTCCCACCGAAATCTACAAGGCCTGTGTCGACACTGGCGCCCTGGCTTCATGAGGTGATTGTGCAAGTGTGGAGAGATGAAGTATTTCCTTATGGCTGGGGTTCGGGCATTCTCTTGCCTGTCTTCAAGAAGGCGAAGACTCTCCTCATCGATGGTGCTGTGATGTCCCTCACTATTGTCCCTTCTTAGGCAGTTTCAGTCTGTATATGACTCAAGGACGAGGCCCAACCAAGTCAAATTCCGGGCTGGGCATAAATGTATGGACCAGGTATTCACTCTGAGGCGCATTCTGGGATTCCGCTATGGCTAACAGCAGCCGATGGCAGTCTGTTTTATTGAATTCACCACTGCGTTGAATTCCGTTCATCATGAGTCCCTGTGACAAATAATGGAACTCGACGGTGTGCCGGCAAAAATCATTGCCTTGATCAAGGCCTACTATCGCTCCACTACTGCGCGAGACCTCGTCCATAACAATTTCTCCCAACCCTTTGATATGCTGATCTGGTGTTCAACAAGGTTACATTCATGTTGCCCATTTTGTAAACTACGCCATTGACTGGATTCTCGTGAAGGCCCTACACGGTTCTTATGGTGTGGAATTTGCACCGGACGCCACCCGACTGACAACGACTACGCTGACGATATCATCCTGCTAGCTTCCAAGTTTTGGTCATCCATCAGAGTCTATCGACGCGGGTGAAAGAGATCGCTATTTTCAGTGGCCCATCCACAAACACTGAAGATTAAATTGTTTTCGAGCTGCATCCCGATTAGGAGAGCACCTCGATCAATGGCTGCCCAACTCGAAGCAGAGTCAAATCGCCTCGGAGCCGAATGCGTGCCGAATTACCGAATCGAAACTCTCTCCCGAATCCAACGCCCGTTTATCGAATCCCGACGCAACCCTCGCTGTCCATGACGATCCGCGCAAGCCGTGCATCCGTCCGTCCGACTCCCGGCCTTTAAAAGCCGGGCCAAAAAGTGCAGCATTTGTCGACACTCATGCCATTCGACCATCGCCGCCCGAGCACCATCCTCTCTGAGTGAATACACAGACCACGTCCCCAAACGAGCATAGTCGCCAACCGGCAACAATCATAGCCAGCATATCTCACGCCATCCGAGAAAGACGACCGAGGTGGTTCCGGCACGTTTTGCATCGCCCGGCCCATGAGCCGAGTCTCACCGCTCCTCGATCCGGCCGATGCCCACTCTAGAGGCGTCGAACAGGCACCAAAACCCGACTCGAACACGTGATCTCGGCAAAGGCATGGATGTGATGCTTTGACCCGGTATCTCGGAGTCTCGGTCGCCGGAAGAAAGAATCGGGTTAGCTATTCAGGTCTGCCGCGAATCGTCACGCGTGGAGAGGTAGAATACGTGACATGATCGGGGCCGGCTAGAACAGACATTATCGCAGCCGTAACAGAACAAGTTCCCGTGCAAAGACTCGCATGCTGGGAGGGATGAAAGAGTGCAGAGGATAGCAAGGGTGTTCATGCTCGAGAAGGTGCTAGAAGTGCTCACGCCAGCGATCGACCTTGGCCGAGTTGTCAGCAACAAAGCCATCATTCATATCGCGCACAGTCACTAAGTGTCGAGGGCTTACCACTAACTTGGCGGATAATTTGCCAAATGTCACTAACGCTTGAGGCCTCGTTCCATGGACATCACTATTCCAGACCAATGATTTCTGCCAGTCATCCATAGCGTTGACTTTGCTGGTCATATTCTGTTTGAGTTGCGACGGAAGCGGTCGCTTGTTAGACGGTTCGAGCTGTCTGGGCAGACACAACGGCAAGCTTTGTCCACTTTCGATCCAGTCACTGGCGAAGCCACTCGGGTGAATCTGAAAATTTTCTTGGCTGCTCCATAGACGGATGTTCAGTGATAAACTATTGGTAGTTCGCACTCCCGCTACAACAATATCGCGAGTATATTTCAGGCCATCCACGAAAGACGACTGAGGTAGTTTTAGACACTTTACTTTGTCAACCGCCTCACGAGCTGAGTTCTACTGTTTCCGATCCTGGCGCCGCCCACTTTGAGGCGTCGAAGAGGAGGTGAACTAAAAACCTGGCTCGAAACGGCTCGGCAAGACATGAAGGAAGTGCTTGACCTTTCGGTATTCAGCGTCCGTCGCTGGAGAAATGAATGGGTTGATCTATCTAGGTCTGTTGCCCCGAATCGTCACGCGCAGAGGGACAATAGCGACAAAATCGAGGTGGCCAGATCAGATATGATTGCAGCCGTAACAAATACAAGTAAGTACCCCAACGGCTTCTAGAAGTCTGTAAGAACGATCCAATACAACCACCGAGCTGCTGATCGACCGGTAGTTGGTAAACCTGGCATATCGTCAGATGGCCAGCGGCAGCAGTTAATGCAATAGAATCGGGCCACGATTTTTGACGCAAAATCCCATTCCTTGGATTGTAAAGGAGGTCGCAGTTCTTTCCGAAATAAACAAGATACTGCGCACCCGCCATGAGCCAACCTCGATGTGATGAGCGAAAAGAATATAAATCAAATGAAATACCGAGCAAAGTTCACGGCGCCAGGCCAGGTAAGCTCCTGCTTGCTGCGTTGACAACTGATCCCGAGGACTCATTCCCGGAACCAGCCTCGGTCTTCAAAACGCACAGTCCAGAAGGCAGATCGCTTCGGAACCAGGGCAGAAAGCCGGGCAAAAACGAAAGCCGCCAGCAAGAACTTCAGACAACCTTTCAGCATCGTTAGACAGTGCGTTTGTTCTCCTCAACTCCGCTGCCGCCGGCGGCAACGCTCAGCTCGACTGATCGTTCCAACAATTTCAGCTCCTGGGAACAACCCCTCAACATCCAACTTTTCGGAAGAGCGTACGACATTAGTGAAACGCAAAAGAGGAATCACGCGCTGAAAAAGTCTCAGCGACCGGACAAATTGGCTGGTCTCGAAGGAAACTCCCGCAAGGGAAGTCTGCTCGGTAATTGACTTTCGAAAGTCCAACCTGCAACAGTCCGGAGCTTTCCACCGGGCCGAAAGCACCGTCCTGCCGAATTCGTTAGAGCAGCAGGCCATCACTCGAACGCTTTCATTTGGTTGCTCGGTGCTGTCGACCAGGGCCTCGTCCAACCCTTGTCTTTTCGCATACCGTTGCTGGTCTGCTCTGTCGCTGCCGCTAAGGAAACAGCGCGCTGTATGAAATCTGGACAGCCAGACCCCAAAATGTCAGCCCAGTACCTCAGCGCTAGAAATCGTGGTGCAACATACCGTTGAAAACCATAGCCCGCCATGAAAAGATAAAACAGCACTTCACAAAACTGCCAGAATCCAAAGAACACGATCACGAGCTGTAAAGCCGCATCCCTCTCGTTCTACTTTTAGCGACACGCTAGAGCTTTATGGCAAAGAAACCCGTATTCAATGTTCGTAGTCTGAAATTTCATCCTTTACGAGACCGCTCCAAGCGGTTCCTATCTAAAAACGATAGGATGCCACAAGCCGGAATCCTCCGTGTTTTCCTGATCATAATGCAGGTACCCAACAAAAATGGTCGATCGACAGGAGATTCGTGTTTGGAAACCCAGGGTCCCGCTGCTGCCATAAATCAGATCTTGTACCAAACAGTTATTTGTGTGGTTTTCGTCCACTCAGAAATATGCCAGCTGGGAAAAGAACGCTTTACTGCCAGAGCGATGACCAGGATGAAAGGCGCAGTACGCTTGGAATTGTAGGTGTTCAGTACAGAGGTGGTTCGATTGAGCACCACGCATCCTGTTTGTATATACTTAACTGGACGACACATTGAACGATAGATGAAGGCATAGCGTACTTATTCGGTTTCTGTGTTTGTAGGATTTCAAGATGAACCAAAGGTACGCCATGGGGATAGTGCTTTTAATGTGAAGATGAGAATTCATGAAAAACTTTTGTAACTGGAAAAGCGACTAGTACCGGTGGACATCCAAATAGGGTTTTCGGGATGCGTCCGTCATGTGGCTCTGAGGTAGGAAAAATAGCTCAGCCCAGCACCCAAATTTGGGCCAACACGGAAGGTGCGTGGACATATTAAGATCGACCTTTGGAGAAACATTCCCTATAACTGTGTGGCATAGAGATAGGAAATAAGCAATATTAGAGAGGAAGCCATGGAAGAAGCCGCACATCCACCGGAAGGACCTCCGAGGTCTCGGAAAGAAAACTAAATGAGCATTTTACAACCTACCTTCCACCTTATGCGTTCATCTGAACATGGCAGAACTATCCTGATAGCCAGGGACGGCCGCAATAGCCTCTCAGAGCCGCATTAACCTAGAGATTCCGAAGCCAGCAGGAAGACCGGCCTGAATATAAGAAAAACACCGTGCACTAAGAATATGATGGAGCATGACCAACGAGCCCGTATCAATGCTTTTTATTATTTGTAATATCGTGGTAAACCGCCCATTACCTTGGTTTTCGCCCTCTCACAACTTCAACGGATTGGTGTACGTGTATGGAAAGCGTGTTGTTTTACTTTTCTGTGTATTATCGAGTATGTTTTGGCTCCCCATGTTGTTGTTTGCGGCGTTAAATGATCATTCTATCACGTTCTAGGCGGACTGACGAAATAATTCGATAGTTGGGCACGTCCAGTCACAACAGAGCCAGAGAGGGCTTAGTCTGTTTCAAGAACTGGAATAAGGGGTTGGGCCCGTCCTGTGTGACTTAATATCTAGAGTCGTGACATCATACCTATTTTCAAGATATTGTGAAGCCTAGCAATCAATCTCTATATTGGTAATGTATATACATTTTATGTGCGTTATCAGGGCCAAACACAAATTTGTGTACCCGTGCGAAGCGTAAAAAGGTTTGATTAATCAGGCGAAATTAAGGTGCAGAACGAAGTCTTGACCATAAACTCGCATTATAGCTCAGTTATCTTAGAAACTACTCCTGATACGAACGAAAATCACAATGTTTGCATTTCATGACCCTGAAAGCGGGTGTCAAGATGGGTGGATTCTTATTATGTTTCTGTTTTAAACTTTTGGAATCAATGACATCGATTTGGACGTGACGTTGCAGATGGTAAGGAAATTAAATGTTGCCGTGCGGTGTTGACGTAAAACATGTGTTATAAAACTCACAAACGCGCCTTGTGTAATTGACGATTGACAAAGTCAATTCGCGGATAATTTTATTCCAGTTTCTACTTTGTTTGTTGATTGGTTGATTGGTTGATTGGTTTGTTGATTTTTCGATCGACAATAATAACGCTCGATGACTCTAACGATTGTTTTATTCGCTTAGTTTTGTAGTGGGC
>WEDG01002789.1:78947-100830 GCA_017591395.1 Schistocephalus solidus | reverse complement strand
ATCCGTGAAGAATGGTTCAGCAACCGGATCACCGCCGCCGCCATACGCCAAAATAGCAGCACGAAAGCCACCGTGCCCGGGACTAACGCCGTCAATGCCCGGAGCCCTTCCATGCACGCGCTGCTGTCAACGCATCTTCCGCGTGAAATCGGCCTGGTCGGACATTTTCGACGAAATGCTCGAAAAATCTGACTTTGAGGTCAAATTCTGCCAGCTCTCCCTCCTTCGGACCCCCACCCTAACTCCTGGCATCAATTTCATTACTCCCACCATCATAGAATCCACCTCCATATACTCATCGCCTGTTACCCCCACCACCATAACCACCAACGCGTTCGCCACAACCGCCGCCACCGTCACCACCACCACCACCACCACCACCACCAGCGACGGGGACTTGTAGGTATTTGTAAAATTTACATGTTTGTATCTTTCTTGTTCACCTGAATCTTAATGATCGCTTGTTTTTAATGTGCTAAATAAAAACACAACAGCCAGCTTCAACCAGCATGTTGGACGTCTTCTGTTTACGCTGCTGTACGTCAACGCTGCTCTCTTGATTGTACGGATCTCTCTCACTTACTTGCAGTCAATTGCAACGATCGATATGCATTTCTGGATTGTATTCTACCAAACGCCGTCTCAATTTAACTCCTGACTCTGCTCTTCGTTCATGATGCATAGCTTTCTTGATCTAGTTCGGAGTTCTTTATAATCCTCAACAACACTTGCTATCTAGAAGCTGCCTTTTTCGTGAGTCTGCATTCTAAAAATCCTCCGACATTTTTGCCGTCCTTTTGTCGTTTGTAGTTTTAGACACAATTCCCCACTTAGCGTTAATTTTATTTTTGTACACCTTGGTTCTTAGCAGTTTTGACCTTCGTCTACACTCGAAAAATTGGTGACCCCGATTTTTCTATCATTGTGCACCATATTACTTACTATTACTGACACCGAGACTAACGCAGACTCTCTTGACGTTAATAGCTCTCTTTCAAATTGCCCCCATTTACGCCGAGCAACCCTCGTATATGGTTTAGGCAGATCGAGGCAGTTTTCTCGACGCGCCGTATCACGCCAGTGAACGCATGCGTTATTCGTACGTAGTGCAATCACTTCGCTTCGATGTTGCCGTTGACGTCGAGGACCCCTTGATCCAATCCTGCTGAGGGCCATACACCCAGTTGAAGGACGCTGTAATTAATCGATGTGAGCCAAGTCGCGCCAACCGAATGCTGCGTGAGCTTTTCATGCAAGTCGAACTCGGCTATCAAACGCCTTTCCAGCTAATGCGACGCATGCGTTCTTTGCTTGCTGGTCGTCATATGGATGATGCCATTTCCCGAGAGATCTAGGCGATAAGCTTCCCCTGCCATACAGCGGGTATTGGCTATGCTCGACACAGAGCACCTCATTGGAAAACTAGCCACTTATGCAGGGCCGAATCTATGGAATGCTGCCTAGCGGTACCGTATGTTCTAGTGTTCAACAGACGTGAGCTTCCACTTCAAGATCTGATAATATTGGCACTCCTGCTCATCAAAAGGCACTCCAAAAGTCAGAACGCGACCCTCCTATGTGGCCTTACCATCGTGCTGCTAAGTGCCTATCGACGAGCCTGCACCATCATCTGCCTTTGTTGCAAGCGTCAAATATCGTGCGAAGCGGTGATTATGAAGACTTAAAGGATACCATACGCCTTTTACGCGCAAGTCCAGCAACATGTGTTCTATCATCAACAATCTTCAGTCAAATAGTAGTCAAACATATAAACGTCGACGGTCAAATCTACAGGAACGGCAGCCACAGACCGTGTGCTGGTACCATCGTACCCGTACGGCATGAGAAAGCACGCAGTTTCACCGTGCGATTCCCACAGAAGCCGCAACAGTTAAACGACAACGCTAGCCAGTACGGCGACGCTTGACTGTCAACCGCACCGCCGCTCTTCTATATTACCGATAAGTCGAGTAGTCTCCATTTTCTTGACGATACCGGTGTGAGGTTTGTGTTATCCCGCCTCCTAAACGTCACCACCTCAAGCCTTTGCTATTCTCATTGCAGGTTGCTAACAACACCGTCATCCACTTATTCGCACTACTGTCCCTGACTATTGATCTTGGTCTGAGGCAATGTTTCCAATGGGTCTTTATCCAAGCCGAGGTCCAGTCACTAATTATTGGAGCTGATATCCTCTCATTTTGGCCTTGCAGTTGATTAAAAGAATCATTGACTCATTGATACAACAACTAGATTTTCACCGTTGGTATGGTCACCTCTGAACATTCGGTTAGCATGCACTTGACTATTCCAAGTTCGCCATTTGCTTACATTTTGAAGGACTGTCCATCCCACGCTAAACCTTGTCAGTTTACCGAAAAAGTTCAGCACACAGTTAAGCATCACATAGTTACCACAGGGCAACCCGTTCATGCCCATCCACACAGGATTCATCCAGGAAAACTGCAGGTAGCTAGAAATGAGTAAGAGCACATGCTAACTTTGGAGATTATTAGATAATCTTTCAGCCCATGGGCCACTCCACTGCACATGGTCCATAAAGAAATCAGCCGATGATTTGAGGCCATGTTGGCATTATCGGGCTTTTAATAGAGCAACCGTCCCCGATCGGTACCCCATTCCACATATTCACAATTTTTCTCACTTTTGGCTGGAAAGACTATTTTCCCCAAGACAGATCTCGTGAGAGCATATCATCAGATACCGGTCGCTAAGGAAGACATCCCCAAGACTACCATCACAAAATCTTTTGGCTAGTTTGAATTTCTCCGCATGCCTTTAGGTTTGCGTAACGACGCTAAATCCTTCCAGCGGTTTATTGATGAGGTCTTGCGCAGTCTTTCGTTTACTTCTGTCTATATTGATGACATACTCGTCAATAGTTCTTCGCCAGCGGAATATGCATCGCACTTGCGCCAAATGTTCGATCGTTTCCAGCAACATGGTTTGCAAATTTAATGTCGCAAAATGCCTTTTTGACGTTCCTTATCTTGATTTCCTTGGTCATTACTTTGATAAGCATGGAAATCACACCACTTTCAGAGAATGTGCAAAGCGTTTTATATTTTCCGTCTCCCAGGACCCTCACACAACTGCGACGTTTCATTGGACTTATCAATTACTACCGACGTTTCATTCCCAACTCTGCGGCAATACTGGCTCTTTGACTGATCTTTTTGAAATCGAAAGCCATGCTGATTGAACTTTAACCGGCAGCTCACTCAGCTTTTGAGGCAGCCAAGAAGGCCCTCGCTGATGCGACCATGCGGCACCACCTCAACTTTGACGCATCTACGCAGTTGATTTTGACCACTGTCGCTTCCAACAGTGCTGTCGGTGCAGTCTTACGTCAACAGGTGAATAACCAGTTTTAGCCATTGGCTTTCTTTTCACAGAACCTATAACCGGCGCAGACTCGCTACAGTACTTTCTCTCGCGAGCTCCTTGTTCTTAACCTGGATTTTCGTTATTTTCGATACCTATTAGACGGAAGAGATTTTCTGGTTTATAACAACCACAAACCTCTTACTTATGCCCTCAAGCCCAAACCAGATAGGTACTCGCCCAGAGAAGGACGTCACCTTGACTATATCTCGCAGTTTACTGCTGATATCCGCTTCGTCCGAGGCAGCGACAATGTGGTTGCTGATGCATTATCGAGACATGACAACAACACCTTGTTATTTTACTTTGACCTGGCGAAGCTTGCAGACCTCCAACTAGAAGACGAGTTCATTGCTGATCTGCGTACATCTAGTACTATGCAGCTTCGAGATGCACCACTTCCAGCATTGCCAGGTTCGATTTTTTTGCGACTGGTCCACAGGCACTCCCTGACCTGTTGTTCCATTGTGCTACTATAAGGTAGTGTTTGACCATTTTTACTCTCTGTCGCGTCCTGGCATCCGCGCCGGTCGCAAACTAATTGCTGCTCGCTTTTTCTGGACAAAGATAAACTCCAACATCAACCCTTGTACTAGGAAATGCTTAGCTTGCCAGAAAAACAAAATGCATCTTCTTACCTTTTCTCCCACCAAGCACATTTTCTATCCAGACGTTCGATTTCATCACTTTCACTTCGACCTAGTTGGACCGTTACCAACTTCCCGTTTGCACACACATATTTGCACAGCAGTGCACCGTTTCACACGATGGCCAATTGCAATTCCAATATCGGATACATTGGCAGAAAATATTGCCATGGTCTTCCTGCATCACTGGATTGGCAATTTTGGTGTGCCAGCCACCATTTACACGGACCATGGAAGCCAGATACAATCGTAGTCTCTTCCACGAGTTCACTAAACTTCTCGGGTGTGCGCACATCATGACAAAAGCAGATCACCGTGCTTCTAACGGCCTCGTGGAACATCTGCATTGTCAACTGAAGAGAGCACTGATGTCTCACTAAGACACAGCTGCGTGGAGTGTCAACTTACCCCTCGTCCTTTTGGGTATTCGATTAGCTTTCAAGGTGGACATTCAATGCAATACGACTGAATTTGATTACGGTCCAGCTCTCCGCCTGCCAAGCGAATTTGTGCAGTCTTCCAATTTAAACACCAGCACGTCGAATGCTTTCGTCCAACAATTGAAAAAAACGCACGGCTAATCTGCGATCAAACGTCCACACGCCGGACACCCAAATGCGTTTTTGTATAAGATGACCTTATGATGGCCCTTTGAAGGTGCTTCAACGGATGGACAAGTATTACGTCATTCAGAAGGCTGACAAGACTGACACGGTCTCCATCGACGGACTCAAGTCAGCTTATCTTCAGTGCATCCCACCGCCCGTTGCTCCATCCAATTCCTGCACACCGTCACCACCCATTCCACCTATCTCGGTCCTTTTCACTCAACCTTCACACTCGACCACCCCACCAACATGTTTTCTTCTCCTATTTCGCCACAACGTATTTCTTGTCGTTCTTGTAGTCATATCCATTTTCCTGCCAATCTTAAAAATTTTGTCGTAAACATTATTTTGCATTTTTTTCACCGAGCGTTTTTTGTACAACAAACGCACTGGGGGAGGATTTTTGAAGGTATTTGCACAATTAACATGTTTGTTTCTTTCTTGTTCACCTGAATCTTTATAAACGCTTGTTTTTAATGTGCAAAATAAAACACAACAGCCAGCTTCAACCGGCATGTTGGACGTCTTCTGTTTTCGCTGCTGCATGTCACCACTGCACTCTTGATTGTACTGATCTCTCTCAATTACTTGCAGTCAATTGCAACGATCAATCTTCATTTCTCTATTGCATTCTACCAAACGCCGTCTTAATTGAACTCCTAACAATGTTCATCATCCTTGATGTATAGCTTTCTGGATCTAGTTCAGAGTTCATTACAGTCCTCAACAACACTTGTTATCTAGAAGCTGCGTTTTTCGTGAGTCTGCATTCTGACAATCCTCTAACATTTTTTACCGTCCTTTTGTCTTTTTAGTTTAGACACAATTCCCCACTTAGCGTTCAATTTATTTTGTACACCTTGGTTCTTAGCAATTTCGACCCTAGTCTACACTACAGAACTAAGGACGATTTTGTACGTCTATAATTGTTTGAAGCAGGACGTTATATATTGCGCAGTTCGGCTGGATGACAGCATCCCTGGTGAACTCTGAATGCACCAAATCAGTGGTCTGAGATCTTTATTACCCACGTTTAACCTAGCATGTCAAGAACCTTTTGGTTGGTCCTGTTTACGGCGAAACCCCAGGATTATTTCTACGCGAACACATACTCACCCATACGGGAAACCCTGGAATTCCTTTTGTCAAATGTCCAAATTAAACCACGAATGGGAGCAGATTGTTCGGGTTATATAATCAAGCTTATTTGGTGTATCGGCATTGTCATTGGTTCAATACTGCTTTAATGTGAACAACAAAAGTTCAGGCACTTACCTTGACGTCCATTTTTTTGTGTTTCTTTTGTGCTTCAAAATGGTTTGTTTAATAAATAAAGCATTGTCTCTTCTTAGTTTATTGCCACATAGATGCGATTTCAATGTTTGTGCTCTAAATGAAAATGCATATCTCGATTTGATTGCTTAATGCGTCATTTTTTCTTCCAATTCAAAAAAATGCGGATCGTTATACACGTGTACTGTCTTTTGCTGTCAAAACGCACGAAAATTGAAACTGTACGAATGATAAATTGGGACGCTTGCGTTGTCATGTAAAATTGGTGCATTAGGCTACTCGGTGGCACTTTCCGGACAATGAGCAGCTCTGCATTCCTTTTGCTATCTAGTCTTGTTTCTGGTCCTTATCCACTTCTCTTTTAAGTATTATGCTAAGTCCTCGCAATTTATGTTTGATCATACAACGTTACCTCAAACATGCGATGTGAACTCTCTAGTATTAGGCGATAGTAAGTTAACGGAAGCGGCTATTCGATATAAGACGAGAATTAAAAATTAAATCCGTATTCGCAGTCTCTTTCAGGACGATATGGTCAGCTATGGTAGAACAGAGTGTTTAAAGGGCTGTCATGCAATATGGACAGTTGATGGTCCATGCAGGTTCACTTGACCAATAAACGTCATAGTAGTAGTCAGTTGGATAAGACAAGGTACCAGGAACCTCTCACGTAGTCTTGTGCAATATTTCAATAAGTGATAACCCTCAAAACTGACGCAAACCCAAACATTCAACTAGCCCTTAAATTAACCCCAACCATACTAAGAATCTTAACCCTAAACATAAGACGTCTGAAACCAAAAATAATCCAGACCCTGAAGCCTGAACCTCAAATGAGATCCCAGTCAAACGATACGTCAATGTGGTGGGGTATAGTAAAACTGGGCAGTCATTCCAGACTAGCCTTCCTGAGCTCACGCGCTTTTTGTTTAGAGCTTGTTCTGTTGCCGTGTTCGGAAAATTATGTAAAATAAGCAAAGATTCCGGCAATTTAGCAGCCTTCCTATATTTTGCTCTCCTTGATTTTAAGTTTTTACCTAAATTTGTAGCAATAATTTTTCTGGGAATTAAGCGAAAGGCCCAGACTATATTGGATCGTATTAGGCTTTATTTTTCGTGTTCTGCTTCCATTGGGACTCCACCTTCCAGTCATGCTCGAAACTCAGGCCAGGGAGCATTCAACACACAGGCGCTTACACTGGTCGTCGGGAATGTTTATGAGGCCTTCTGACCGCGATTGTGTCTACTCTAGGAAACGTCGAAGTAGTGGTTCACTCATTTCACCTAGAGCCCTAACCTCGCAGTAAACGAGGATCCTTCTTAAAGACGCAGAGCCAAGTCAAGTTTACTCCTGGTCTGGACGGGCATAGGAACATAATACGGCAGCGACCACATTCGAGCTGCTTTGCGATTTTGCTAAAGTTGACTTTGAATAAGTCGTTTAAAAGCAGCTGGACACCAGGACCTACGAACTGTTAGGAAAATGTGCATATCACATGGTTTGTTCTTAAACACTCCTGCTTTCTTTAAGTTACACTAAAATTATTATTTCTGGCATAGGAAAATTGAGACTTTGCGATCAGTTCAATAATTTACATGGCTGTCCCAATTGATCTGGCGAATTAACGCCATATGAATGTGTGAAAACATCGGCTTCAACTCTCTCTCTCGCTCGTCCCTGGTCCTGTCTTCGAACGTCAACGCGTTAAGAGAAATCTTCCTTGGAGTCTGTATTTTCCCCTTTTACTGTATATGCTATTGTAGCGCCCCACGAATTTGACTGATTTACTTAAATAGACTAAACATCTTTCGTGGGGATATATGATTGAGCATTGTAACTGCCTGCTAGCGAAGATGCCCGAGGACCCCTCACTCTATCACTCGACGATTTCTCACTCGCTCTTCGTCCCTCCCCTACTGTCATCATACTTTCATGACCACAGCGTCGTATAACCTTACTTGTTTACTCGGCTGACATGACATAAGCAGGACTAGCAGAGGGGCCAGAGCAGGGCACGACAGGCATTATGCGAGTTACGCTCACATTGCAAATGCCGAACACGAATGGAGGGGCGTGATGGCAGACCAAGGTGCAGACTCACGCTGTACCAACCACTTTCCCCATTTATGGGACTCCCAATCCATGGGGCATGCTTCTGGCGTGGTGGCACGGTCAATAAAGTCTCTAGTCACGCCAGCCACTTGCGCCCAACGCCAAATCTGGTCCTTTTGACAATGTCTGGACACCAGGCACAGGTGCGTCAGGGAAACAAGGGTGTGGTCGCTGCAGCGTACGCTTCCTATCACTCGAAAACGTAACCACGCGCAAGTCACCAGAGCTGCAACACCATTTTTTTGGAGCACACGGTAAACATCGTCGGACTTCGATGGTCAAACTGTCGTGTGAGTCTATTAAGCTCTTGTTTTAGGTTTGCCCTGTGTGTCCTCCCCTCTAGATCTTTCCGCTGAAACTCCTGATCATCCCTGAATAATACCACGTCCATAATCGTGAGAGTTCCAGGATGATAAGCCAATAAATGGAAGGAGTTACCGAAGCACAGATATTGCAAAGCTTGATTGGCTCACCATTGCAAAAGTTTTTACTGTATTTTCTCGATAAAAGTTAAAGTGGCTGTTCAAAACAAGTGGCCGTAGACTGATCAACGGTTTTTGATCCTTTTCTCTGTGCCAGCCTTGTGGCAGATATTTAGGGATCTAATAGGTGTTTGCATTACTATTCGTTACGTCGATTGTGGATGGTTGCTTTCCAAACATCGCTTATGAGTGCGAACGTAAACTGATCGATATCCTTAAGATTATTTGCGACCGTATTACCCAAGTGATTGTGAATTTGATGATGCATAGGGCTTATACAATGAAGCCACGTTATGCAAACCCAAAGAATAAAAAAAACAAATATTCAAACAGTAGCAACAATAAGTACTAAAACATGCCGAAAGTACACGATTCGCTTTTTAAGGAAAGTATAAATCACATCAAAGTTCCTATTACATACAGCTCAGACGCTGGGCGCCCAAAGTTGTCTACTCAGCGACTGAGTCGGCATCCCGGTTATGCTTGGAGTGCTGATGACGTTTTGGTTTCAGAAATGTAATATATGGAACAGTAATATATGTATGAAAAAGTAGGAAATACGCAGAATAGGAGAAAAACAAAGTAATGAAGAACGTGACTGATCAGCAATGAAGTGAACGGATTGACAAAAAATAACCCACTTGCATATCTGGAAGTTCACGTTTGCTGCAAAGATTGCGGTGGCCATAAAAACCAAAAGGTTAAGGAGGGTTGCAAATAGAACGCGAGTACCTTCACAACAACCCATCGATCAGTCACAAAGACGGTTGCGCGTGGGCCTATACCGGTGCGTTGAGACGTATTTAGCAGGGAAACGGAAGACAAAGATCGCTGAAGTAAAATATCTTCGACAGATACTGGAGAGCGAAAGGCTACCAGAGCTTCTATGTCAATCAGTGCAGGCGCAAAAGATGCAAGAGATGAAATCCTATGTGATTTAATTTCTGGCAAACTCTTACTTATGTGAATAAATTCTCTAAAGCCATCAGCCGCCCTCTCACTTCACTGGGACTTTGGGTTGCACATAGGCCGGAGAAAACCATTAGGTGGCGCGTGATTAGGCGGAGCCGTTTACCGGATCTGGGGCAGTTTTGGATGAAATACATACGTCGGAAGAAACGGGATATAACTCTGGACGCTAATATCCGAGCACGCAGCATTTGTGAGGAAGAAGTCGTATACTCGACGGGATCCGGCCATATTTTCAATGTTGTTGAGGCCAGATTCTCGTAAGGGATAGCAAACGCGCGAGCTGCGAGATGCTCGAACTATAAACTAACGCGATGAACTCTAATTCACCTATTTTGTGGTGTGGCTATGCTTGATCAGGAAATCAATCACGTGGGGAGTGTGCCGACAACAATACATTCAATGTCAGTGAGCAAAACCTGTAGGTCATTACTATGCCAGCTTCTAATATGGATGAGGAAATCATGACAATTAACGACTCGGACGCGGATGACAAAGCCATCATCGGGTCATTTACGAGGGCCAGTGGTGATCGCAAGAGTTCACATGTGATACAGTGGCTAGTATGTACTACAAACGTTGCACACAATTTGCCTCCAATACGCTTATCTGCGACCGTCTCTGAGGGTGGATCGACTGAGAATTCAAAACATCAAGCTAGTGAATTTCTTGTCCCAACGATCACATTTTTTCTTCTGGGATAAAACAGTTTTACAATTTCACTTTTATTCTCCTTATAAATTAATGCAGTAAACGTGGAGTTTAGGTTCACGATAATGGTACATTTACCAAGTCCTTGCTATATTCCTGATGTCAATTACGACCAAGGTAAATGCATATGGTAGTTTTTCATAGTAGCATACCAGAAGAGTGAAGTGTTCAACCTGTCCAGATATAGGTAGTGCATAGCATGCACGAACTTGGATGGTAGACCATAAATAAATGTCTATGTTAGCTTGAAATAGAGGTCACCATGATGTCTGACGCTCAATTGAAGGCTGATTTAGGTTTAACGGTTGTGGAAACATCAGTTGTCCGTTCGGAGGCTAACACAAAATTCCACTTGGAAATTCATGCCGCGCAGACTAAATATTCTTTCAATAGGATCCGTAGCTTCTAAGGGTAAAAATATCCGTGAAGACATTTCCTGGACGGATTTTATTGAAAGCCACAAAGTACGAGATTAAACATGAGAGTTGATACAATGCATGTTTCGTGGTCTTCAAAATCCCGAGGCAATAATTCTCAGCCACGGAATGCAAATGTGATGCCTAGCAGCATCACAGTGTCCAGACTCAGCGCTACAAAGGATAATTTCACAAATTAAAAGTATAAATAGAAATAGGAGCTCAAAAATGCTAAATTTTAGTCAAAGGTATAAGGGACCACACAGTTTAAACTGCATACAAATATTACCTGTCAGGCACTCAGTGTCCGAAGTTGGATTCTTATCGACCGAGTCATAATCAGAGACTTTACCTAACGGTGCATGCATGCAGTATTAATAAGGCATCGGTTTTAGGTGTGAAATTAATGAAAAAGCGAAGAAGAGGAGATAACGAAATAAAGTACGACTATCACCGGAGGGCAATAGAGGGCGAGGGGTAAAAAAAACGAGCAAATCAGGGAGTTCGATAACTCATACAAGAAGGACAGTCGTTGTTTGCTTCTTTCAATAAGTCATATGTTATTTATTAAAACCTAACAGCGCCGTGGATTGAAATGAGTAATGGTCTGCTCAGTTGTAATGTGTAGCTCTGTAGGTTTGTATTTGAATTGCTGGCCTCTTCGCAATTTCTCCGGAACTCGTAAATTAAAGCGAACGTTTTTTTGAGTAGAGAAACAAATTTGGCATGGTCCTGACCGTCAAACAGTTTTGATAAGAAGAATCGCAGCGTTCAGATACTTACACTGCCAGTCAAGGTTGTAGGTCACGGTAAGCTGCAGAGTAGCCAGATCCAGATAATAGTAGAAAAATTCAATTATAATTTTCGCTTCATTTACAACTCGAGTGTGAATTAGTTTCTTTCCTTCAACCGTCACATCTGCAGATGACATGACCAATTGCAATGCTCAACACTTATTCTTTAGGCCACAGTGTTGAAAGACGGTTGTGTGAGACGCTTCAACGCACGCTTAGGACATAAACTTCGTTTCTGACAAAGACAGGGCAAAGTGCATTTACTGCAAAATAAACGCATATAGACTACATTCATGTACGAAGGATCGAGTTCTCTCTTCGTCTGCCCAGAACCCTGCGATAAACAAGCCATACCAAAGAGCGCTGTAAAGCAAGGACAGTCGAATATACAAGGCACATCAAATGTCCTTTCCTACTTAATATATCCTGTGTTCTAATACAGTTTTGGTGCAGTATGGACAGAAATGTTAGCTAAGAGCAGGGGAATGCCAGAAGCAGAAAGTATGGAATGCACACCTGGCCCGGATTATGGCAGTGCATCACATGTGTATGAGAATAGCTGCAAGATCATAAATAAATGTCTATTTGTAATTGAGATCGACATCGCCGAGACGTCTGATTATTCAGTACTCCACTGGTTCAACCAAAGAACTTTATTGTGGGAGCAAAAAAATAAGTTGGTTATTTTGAAGCACGAAATCGATTCTGCTGAAGTGTGGCCCTAACTGAACGAAAATCGGTCGTCTTCTAACAGCCAGACGAACGCGCCTGCATTTACCCGGAACTAAAACATTAACGCACCTCTCACGACAAAGGTATGAATGCTCAGCCCAAATTTACCTGCGTCGTGTAAAGAAGCAGTTTTGACGCCATCCAAAAATAAATTTTACCTTGTGGTTTTTTTGGTGCTCCGTCCATTTGAATCGGTTTAAATCTGAAATTTTGAAATAATAAAAGAGAATTCGATAACACATACAAGAATGACATTCCTTGGTTGCTTCTTCAAATAAGTCATATGTTATTTATTAAAACATATCAGCGCCGTGGATTGAAATGAATAATGGTCTGCTCAGTTTTTATGTGTAGCTCTGTATGTTTTTACTTGAATTGCGGGCCTCTTCGCAATTTCTTCAGAGCTCGAAAATAAAAGCGAACGTTTTTAAGTAGAGAAACAAAGTTGGCATAGTACTGACCGTCAAACAGTTTTGATAAGAAGAATCGCAGCGTTCAGATACTTACAATGCCAGTCAAGGTTGTAGGTCACGGTAAGCTGCAGAGTAGCCAGATCCAGATAATAGTAGAAAAAATTTCAATTATAATTTTCGCTCCATTTACAACTCGAGTGTGAATTAGTTTCTTTTCCTTCAACCGTCACATCTGCAGATGACATGACCAATTGCAATGCTCAACACTTAGTCTTTAGGCCACAGTGTTGAAAGACGGTTGTGTGAGACGCTTCAACGCACGCTTAGGACATAAACCTCGTTTCTGACAAAGACAGGGCAAAATGCATTTACTGCAAAATAAACGCATATAGACTACATTCATGTACGAATGATCAAGTTCTCTCTTCGTCTGCCCAGAACCCTGCGATAAACAAGCCATACCAAAGAGCGCTGTAAAGCAAGGACAGTCGAATATACAAGGCACATCAAATGTCCTTTCCTACTTAATATATCCTGTGTTCTAATACAGTTTTGGTGCAGTATGGACAGAAATGTTAGCTAAGAGCAGGGGAATGCCAGAGGCAGTTAGTATGGAATGCAGACCTGGCCCGGATTATGGCAGTGCATCACATGTGTATGAGAATAGCTGCAAGATCATAAATAAATGTCTATTTGTAATTGAGATCGACATCGCCGAGACGTCTGATTATTCAGTATTCCACTGGTTCAATCAAAGAACTTTATTGTGGGATCAAAAAAAATAAGTTGGTTATTTTGAATCAACAACGCTCTTTCATTTTGAAAATCCTACCAAAAAATGGATTATAGCTTTTGTCGATTCACTGCTGAAGTGTGGCCCTAAATGAATGTCGTGCGGGCGTTTGCGAAAATTGGTCTTCTTCTAACAGCCAGACGAACGCGCCTGCATTTACCCAGAAGTAAAACATTAACGCACCTCTTACGACAAAGGTATGAATGCACAGCCCAAATTTACCTGCATCGTGTAAAGAAGCAGTTTTGACGCCTTCCAAAAATAAATTTTACCTTGTTGTTTTATTGGTGCTCCGTCCTGTTGAATCGGTTTTGAATCTGAAATTTTGAAATAATAAAGAGAGAGTTCGATAACTCATACAAGAAGAACAGTCATTGTTTGCTTCTTTCAATAAGTCATATGTTATTTATTAAAACCTATCAGCGCCGTGGATTGAAATGAGTAATGGTCTGCTCAGTTGTAATGTGTAGCTCTGTATGTTTGTACTTGAATTGCTGGCCTCTTCGCAATTTCTCCGGAACTCGTAAATTAAAGCGAACGTTTTTTGAGTAAGAGAAACAAATTTGGCATGGTCCTGACCGTCAAACAGTTTTGATAAGAAGAATCGCAGCGTTCAGATACTTACACTGCCAGTCAAGGTTGTAGGTCACGGTAAGCTGCAGAGTAGCCAGATCCAGATAATAGTAGAAAAATTCAATTATAATTTTCGCTTCATTTACAACTTGAGTTTGAATTAGTTTCTTTCCTTCAACCGTCACATCTGCAGATGACATGACCAATTGCAATGCTCAACACTTATTGTTTAGGCCACAGTGTTGAAAGACGGTTGTGTGAGACGCTTCAACGCACGCTTAGGACATAAACTTCGTTTCTGACAAAGACAGGGCAAAAGGGCATTTACTGCAAAAATAAATGCATATAGACTACATTCATGTACGAAGGATCGAGTTCTCTCTTCGTCTGCCCGAGAACCCTGCGATAAACAAGCCATACCAAAGAGCGCTGTAAAGCGAGGACAGTCGAATATACAAGGCACATCAAAAATGTCCTTTCCTACTTAATATATCCTGTGTTCTAATACAGTTTTGGTGCAGTATGGACAGAAATGTTAGCTAAGAGCAGGGGAATGCCAGAGGCAGTTAGTATGGAATGCAGACCTGGCCCGGATTATGGCAGTGCATCACATGTGTATGAGAATAGCTGCAAGATCATAAATAAATGTCTATTTGTAATTGAGATCGACATCGCCGAGACGTCTGATTATTCAGTATTCCACTGGTTCAACCAAAGAACTTTTATTGTGGGAGCAAAAAAAATAAGTTGGTTATTTTTGAATCAACAACGCACTTTCATTTTGAAAATCCTACCAAAAAAATGGATTATAGCTTTTGTCGATTCACTGCTGAAGTGTGGCCCTAACTGAACGTCGTGCGGGCGTTTGCGAAAAATTGGTCGTCTTCTAACAGCCAGACGAACGCGCCTGCATTTACCCAGAACTAAAACATTAACGCACCTCTCATGACAAAGGTATGAATGCACAGCCCAAATTTACCTGCATCGTGTAAAGAAGCAGTTTTGACGCCTTCCAAAAATAAATTTTACCTTTTGTTGTTTTGGTGCTCCGTCCTGTTGAATCGGTTTTGAATCTGAAATTTTGAAATAATAAAAGAGAGTTCGATAAACTTATACAAGAAGAACAGTCATTGTTTGCTTCTTTCAATAAGTCATATGTTATTTATTAAAACCTATCAGCGCCGTGGATTGAAATGAGTAATGGTCTGCTCAGTTGTAATGTGTAGCTCTGTAGGTTTGTACTTGAATTGCTGGCCTCTTCGCAATTTCTCCGGAACTCGTAAATTAAAGCGAACGTTTTTTGAGTAGAGAAACAAATTTGGCATGGTCCTGACCGTCAAACAGTTTTGATAAGAAGAATCGCAGCGTTCAGATACTTACACTGCCAGTCAAGGTTGTAGGTCACGGTAAGCTGCAGAGTAGCCAGATCCAGATAATAGTAGAAAAATTCAATTATAATTTTCGCTTCATTTACAACTCGAGTGTGAATTAGTTTCTTTCCTTCAACCGTCACATCTGCAGATGACATGACCAATTGCAATGCTCAACACTTAGTCTTTAGGCCACAGTGTTGAAAGACGGTTGTGTGAGACGCTTCAACGCACGCTTAGGACATAAACTTCGTTTCTGACAAAGACAGGGCAAAGGGCATTTACTGCAAAAATAAATGCATATAGACTACATTCATGTACGAAGGATCGAGTTCTCTCTTCGTCTGCCGAGAACCCTGCGATAAACAAGCCATACCAAAGAGCGCGGTAAAGCGAGGACAGTCGAATATACAAGGCACATAAAATGTCCTTTCCTACTTAATATATCCTGTGTTCTAATACAGTTTTGGTGCAGTATGGACAGAAATGTTAGCTAAGAGCAGGGGAATGCCAGAGGCAGTTAGTATGGAATGCAGACCTGGCCCGGATTATGGCATTGCATCACATGTGTATGAGAATAGCTGCAAGATCATAAATAAATGTCTATTTGTAATTGAGATCGACATCGCCGAGACGTCTGATTATTCAGTACTCCACTGGTTCAACCAAAGAACTTTATTGTGGGAGCAAAAAAATAAGTTGGTTATTTTGAATCAACAACGCACTTTCATTTTGAAAATCCTACCAAAAAATGGATTATAGCTTTTGTCGATTCACTGCTGAAGTGTGGCCCTAACTGAACGTCGTGCGGGCGTTTGCGAAAATTGGTCGTCTTCTAACAGCCAGACGAACGCGCCTGCATTTACTCAGAACTAAAACATTAACGCACCTCTCATGACAAAGGTATGAATGCACAGCCCAAATTTACCTGCATCGTGAAAAGAAGCAGATTTGACGCCTTCCAAAAATAAATTTTACCTTGTTGTTTTTTTGGTGCTCCGTCCTGTTGAATCGGTTTTGAATCTGAAATTTTGAAATAATAAAGAGAGTTCGATAAATCACACAAGAAGAACAGTCATTGTTTGCTTCTTTCAATAAGTCATATGTTATTTATTAAAACCTATCAGCGCGGTGGATTGAAATGAGTAATGGTCTGCTCAGTTGTAATGTGTAGCTCTGTAGGTTTGTACTTGAATTGCTGGCCTCTTCGCAATTTCTCCGGAACTCGTAAATTAAAGCGAACGTTTTTTGAGTAGAGAAACAAATTTGGCATGGTCCTGACCGTCAAACAGTTTTGAGAAGAAGAATCGCAGCGTTCAGATACTTACACTGCCAGTCAAGGTTGTAGGTCACGGTAAGCTGCAGAGTAGCCAGATCCAGATAATAGTAGAAAAGTTCAATTATAATTTTCGGTTCATTTACAACTCGAGTGTGAATTAGTTTCTTTCCTTCAACCGTCACATCTGCAGATGACATGACCAATTGCAATGCTCAACACTTAGTCTTTAGGCCACAGTGTTGAAAGACGGTTGTGTGAGACGCTTCAACGCACGCTTAGGACATAAACTTCGTTTCTGACAAAGACAGGGCAAAGGGCATTTACTGCAAAATAAATGCATATAGACTACATTCATGTACGAAGGATCGAGTTCTCTCTTCGTCTGCCGAGAACCCTGCGATAAACAAGCCATACCAAAGAGCGCGGTAAAGCGAGGACAGTCGAATATACAAGGCACATAAAAAGTCCTTTCCTACTTAATATATCCTGTGTTCTAATACAGTTTTGGTGCAGTATGGACAGAAATGTTAGCTAAGAGCAGGGGAATGCCAGAGGCAGTTAGTATGGAATGCAGACCTGGCCCGGATTATGGCATTGCATCACATGTGTATGAGAATAGCTGCAAGATCATAAATAAATGTCTATTTGTAATTGAGATCGACATCGCCGAGACGTCTGATTATTCAGTACTCCACTGGTTCAACCAAAGAACTTTATTGTGGGAGCAAAAAAAATAAGTTGGTTATTTTGAATCAACAACGCACTTTCATTTTGAAAATCCTACCAAAAAATTGGATTATAGCTTTTGTCGATTCACTGCTGAAGTGTGGCCCTAACTGAACGTCGTGCGGGCGTTTGCGAAAAATTGGTCGTCTTCTAACAGCCAGACGAACGCGCCTGCATTTACCCAGAACTAAAAACATTAACGCACCTCTCATGACAAAAGGTATGAATGCACAGCCCAAATTTACCTGCATCGTGTAAAGAAGCAGTTTTGACGCCTTCCAAAAATAAATTTTACCTTGTTGTTGTTTTGGTGCTCCGTCCTGTTGAATCGGTTTTTGAATCTGAAATTTTTGAAATAATAAAGAGAGAGTTCGATAAATCACACAAGAAGAACAGTCATTGTTTGCTTCTTTCAATAAGTCATATGTTATTTATTAAAACCTATCAGCGCGGTGGATTGAAATGAGTAATGGTCTGCTCAGTTGTAATGTGTAGCTCTGTAGGTTTGTACTTGAATTGCTGGCCTCTTCGCAATTTCTCCGGAACTCGTAAATTAAAGCGAACGTTTTTTGAGTAGAAACAAATTTGGCATGGTCCTGACCGTCCAACAGTTTTGAGAAGAAGAATCGCAGCGTTCAGATACTTACACTGCCAGTCAAGGTTGTAGGTCACGGTAAGCTGCAGAGTAGCCAGATCCAGATAATAGTAGAAAAGTTCAATTATAATTTTCGGTTCATTTACAACTCGAGTGTGAATTAGTTTCTTTCCTTCAACCGTCACATCTGCAGATGACATGACCAATTGCAATGCTCAACACTTAGTCTTTAGGCCACAGTGTTGAAAGACGGTTGTGTGAGACGCTTCAACGCACGCTTAGGACATAAACTTCGTTTCTGACAAAGACAGGGCAAAGGGCATTTACTGCAAAATAAATGCATATAGACTACATTCATGTACGAAGGATCGAGTTCTCTCTTCGTCTGCCGAGAACCCTGCGATAAACAAGCCATACCAAAGAGCGCGGTAAAGCGAGGACAGTCGAATATACAAGGCACATAAAAAGTCCTTTCCTACTTAATATATCCTGTGTTCTAATACAGTTTTGGTGCAGTATGGACAGAAATGTTAGCTAAGAGCAGGGGAATGCCAGAGGCAGTTAGTATGGAATGCAGACCTGGCCCGGATTATGGCATTGCATCACATGTGTATGAGAATAGCTGCAAGATCATAAATAAATGTCTATTTGTAATTGAGATCGACATCGCCGAGACGTCTGATTATTCAGTATTCCACTGGTTCAACCAAAGAACTTTATTGTGGGAGCAAAAAAATAAGTTGGTTATTTTGAATCAACAACGCTCTTTCATTTTGAAAATCCTACCAAAAAATGGATTATAGCTTTTGTCGATTTACTGCTGAAGTGTGGCCTTAACTGAACGTCGTGCGGGCGTTTGCGAAAATTGGTCGTCTTCTAACAGCCAGACGAACGGGCCTGCATTTACCCAGAACTAAAACATTAACGCACCTCTCATGACAAAGGTATGAATGCACAGCCCAAATTTACCTGCATCGTGTAAAGAAGCAGTTTTGACGCCTTCCAAAAATAAATTTTACCTTGTTGTTGTTTTGGTGCTCCGTCCTGTTGAATCGGTTTTGAATCTGAAATTTTGAAATAATAAAGAGAGAGTTCGATAAATCACACAAGAAGAACAGTCATTGTTTGCTTCTTTCAATAAGTCATATGTTATTTATTAAAACCTATCAGCGCGGTGGATTGAAATGAGTAATGGTCTGCTCAGTTGTAATGTGTAGCTCTGTAGGTTTGTACTTGAATTGCTGGCCTCTTCGCAATTTCTCCGGAACTCGTAAATTAAAGCGAACGTTTTTTGAGTAGAAAAACAAATTTGGCATGGTCCTGACCGTCCAACAGTTTTGAGAAGAAGAATCGCAGCGTTCAGATACTTACACTGCCAGTCAAGGTTGTAGGTCACGGTAAGCTGCAGAGTAGCCAGATCCAGATAATAGTAGAAAAGTTCAATTATAATTTTCGGTTCATTTACAACTCGAGTGTGAATTAGTTTCTTTCCTTCAACCGTCACATCTGCAGATGACATGACCAATTGCAATGCTCAACACTTAGTCTTTAGGCCACAGTGTTGAAAGACGGTTGTGTGAGACGCTTCAACGCACGCTTAGGACATAAACTTCGTTTCTGACAAAGACAGGGCAAAGGGCATTTACTGCAAAATAAATGCATATAGACTACATTCATGTACGAAGGATCGAGTTCTCTCTTCGTCTGCCGAGAACCCCTGCGATAAACAAGCCATACCAAAGAGCGCGGTAAAGCGAGGACAGTCGAATATACAAGGCACATAAAAAGTCCTTTTCCTACTTAATATATCCCTGTGTTCTAATACAGTTTTGGTGCAGTATGGACAGAAATGTTAGCTAAGAGCAGGGGAATGCCAGAGGCAGTTAGTATGGAATGCAGACCTGGCCCGGATTATGGCATTGCATCACATGTGTATGAGAATAGCTGCAAGATCATAAATAAATGTCTATTTGTAATTGAGATCGACATCGCCGAGACGTCTGATTATTCAGTATTCCACTGGTTCAACCAAAGAACTTTATTGTGGGAGCAAAAAAATAAGTTGGTTATTTTGAATCAACAACGCTCTTTCATTTTGAAAATCCTACCAAAAAATGGATTATAGCTTTTGTCGATTCACTGCTGAAGTGTGGCCCTAACTGAACGTCGTGCGGGCGTTTGCAAAAATTGGTCGTCTTCTAACAGCCAGACGAACGGGCCTGCATTTACCCAGAACTAAAAAATTAACGCACCTCTAATGACAAAGGTATGAATGAACAGCCCAAATTTACCTGCATCGTGTAAAGAAGCAGTTTTGACGCCTTCCAAAAATAAATTTTACCTTGTTGTTGTTTTTGGTGCTCCGTCCTGTTGAATCGGTTTTGAATCTGAAATTTTGAAATAATAAAGAGAGAGTTCGATAAATCACACAAGAAGAACAGTCATTGTTTGCTTCTTTCAATAAGTCATATGTTATTTATTAAAACCTATCAGCGCGGTGGATTGAAATGAGTAATGGTCTGCTCAGTTGTAATGTGTAGCTCTGTAGGTTTGTACTTGAATTGCTGGCCTCTTCGCAATTTCTCCGGAACTCGTAAATTAAAGCGAACGTTTTTTTGAGTAGAGAAAACAAATTTGGCATGGTCCTGACCGTCCAACAGTTTTGAGAAGAAGAATCGCAGCGTTCAGATACTTACACTGCCAGTCAAGGTTGTAGGTCACGGTAAGCTGCAGAGTAGCCAGATCCAGATAATAGTAGAAAAGTTCAATTATAATTTTCGGTTCATTTTACAACTCGAGTGTGAATTAGTTTCTTTCCTTCAACCGTCACATCTGCAGATGACATGACCAATTGCAATGCTCAACACTTAGTCTTTAGGCCACAGTGTTGAAAGACGGTTGTGTGAGACGCTTCAACGCACGCTTAGGACATAAACTTCGTTTCTGACAAAGACAGGGCAAAGGGCATTTACTGCAAAATAAATGCATATAGACTACATTCATGTACGAAGGATCGAGTTCTCTCTTCGTCTGCCGAGAACCCTGCGATAAACAAGCCATACCAAAGAGCGCGGTAAAGCGAGGACAGTCGAATATACAAGGCACATAAAAGTCCTTTTCCTACTTAATATATCCCTGTGTTCTAATACAGTTTTGGTGCAGTATGGACAGAAATGTTAGCTAAGAGCAGGGGAATGCCAGAGGCAGTTAGTATGGAATGCAGACCTGGCCCGGATTATGGCATTGCATCACATGTGTATGAGAATAGCTGCAAGATCATAAATAAATGTCTATTTGTAATTGAGATCGACATCGCCGAGACGTCTGATTATTCAGTATTCCACTGGTTCAACCAAAGAACTTTATTGTGGGAGCAAAAAAAATAAGTTGGTTATTTTGAATCAACAACGCTCTTTCATTTTTGAAAAATCCTACCAAAAAAATGGATTATAGCTTTTGTCGATTCACTGCTGAAGTGTGGCCCCTAACTGAACGTCGTGCGGGCGTTTGCGAAAAATTGGTCGTCTTCTAACAGCCAGACGAACGCGCCTGCATTTACCCAGAACTAAAAACATTAACGCACCTCTCATGACAAAGGTATGAATGCACAGCCCAAATTTACCTGCATCGTGTAAAGAAGCAGTTTTGACGCCTTCCAAAAATAAATTTTACCTTGTTGTTGTTTTGGTGCTCCGTCCTGTTGAATCGGTTTTGAATCTGAAATTTTGAAATAATAAAGAGAGAGTTCGATAACTCATACAAGAAGAACAGTCATTGTTTGCTTCTTTCAATAAGTCATATGTTATTTATTAAAACCTATCAGCGCCGTGGATTGAAATGAGTAATGGTCTGCTCAGTTGTAATGTGTAGCTCTGTAGGTTTGTACTTGAATTGCTGGCCTCTTCGCAATTTCTCCGGAACTCGTAAATTAAAGCGAACGTTTTTTGAGTAGAGAAACAAATTT